>JAAXOA010000763.1:0-19910 GCA_036561885.1 Salina celebensis
TCATTTGACGTCGGCATCTGCAAAAATTTCTGCCAACTTGGGTGTCAGTGGAAACACGCCTTAGTTTCAATAAAAAATACATAAGAAATGTTTTGTTATAAATTTTCACATATAATATAATTTGCAGGGCGCTGAACCCAGCAAAGCTTTGCGCAGAGCAATAATTTGGCGTAACGTTGTTATCGTGTTTCTCGTCATTAGCGTTGCTTCGGACCTTGTGTCACGGGCATATGTGTCGGCAGCTCTTTCCATTGTTTTTCGAGCTCTCTGGCTATATTACGTCATCAAGTTTATCAATGAGCTGAAGTCTGTGTCGGGCGGGGGAGGAGCATTCCCACATACAGTTCCAACGGCTGTAGTTATAAAAGATTAATTCTGTTGTAAGCGAATTATTTATTTGAATAAATGACGTTCATGAACAATTTGTTAAGCCCATATTCTCCTATAATATTTTTTTGGAATGTTCGCATGCACAAGAATGGCGAACTGGAATAAAACTCAACAATTTTAAAAATGCCATTGCATATAAAGACTTAGTTTAACTTTTGAAATTGAAGGGATTATATATGTAGAGCTGGTTGGTAGGTTTAGTAGCCATGAAACATTATTTAATGACACCACGGTTAAACCTCACGCCAAAAATTGTAATCAACAAGCCTTAAGTGCTTTCTCTCTTTGACTTCCCTCTGATTAAGTTCAAGTGAATGATTCTCATGTTGGTATGCTTCAAATAACAGTGAGATCCAAACTGTAAGTAAACGCTAAGCTGAGTTTACAGTATTAAGATTCCAACGGAAATTCAGAAAAAAACAAACACGGAGTTAAAGCTGTCGTAATTTTTTTAATCGGGCACCAACCCTGATTTTGGTTCTTCTAGGAATGGTATCCCTTAAAATAAGGAAATGGTTTCTTAGTTACATGCCTCAAAATTCCGTTGAAATGTTCAAAATTTTGCTCTCGGCAGAAATCAGCCTGTACGCATCGCTGTTACATCAAAAGAGTTAGATACCCAAGCTTTATCAAAATGAAAGCTATGCAGAGTGAGCTACTTCCTGCCAATCTACTTCCGGTGAATATGTGTGCCTCACTTTCCTTGAAAGTCTTCCTCAACGACAAAGCCCCTTGTGAGGCGTTTCACATTGGTCATCCTCATCCCCATGAGGAACAGGAGTTCATACCGCTTGTGAAGGAACTCTTTCAAGTGTACTTGGAGTGTGTGGAGTGACACGAGTTTTCGAACCGTATTCAAAACTCAAATGAAAGTGTGGTCAAGGAGTTGGGTAGCGACCAGGGCTCTTTTGAAGAATATGGTGGAAGCTGCGGGTATAGTCAAGCGATATTTCATATCACCTCATACCTTCTTCTCAAATGACAATCTTACTAAGCTAATTGCTGAGTACGAGAGGAAGATTCCAGCATCGATGGAGGTCCTTGGAAGGGATTTATGCTTTCGTAAGCAGTCTGGCCTAATTGAAAAGTACGGGATACAAAAAACAGCTAATGGATATTTATATAAGAATTACTTTTGTGTCTAAAGTTGAATTAAATCATGGTAAATTGTATTTTTACTGACAAAATGAGCTTAAAAATAAAAACAGTTTATATTGGTTTAAAATAAAATATACAAACCACGCTTGTACTATTCTAATATTTTTTTAAAAGTCTTTCAGTGGGTCACGGTCTCCTCATGTCTCCATTTTCACGTGCATTTTCAAGTTTCTCCATTTTACTATTTACAATTGAATGTCGTGAACCACTTTATTCTTCAGGTCACAATGACATAACCCACAAAATTTGACATGGGCCAGCAGCATTTGTATTTATCTTGACTTAAGATAGTTTTGCTTAAAAAGAGTATTATATTTAGAAGGTTTAGAAAAACGCTACTATTTCCTACATCTGACTATTATATCCACTCTATAACCCATCATAACTATTTCTCTTTCTACCGAGTCCAAAAATCACCATGAATATTAGATGGGTTATGCATTGTTCAGTCAAACAGATAATATGGTCTCCTTCAGACAAAATATTCGCACTGAATATTTGCTTATAATATGTGAATTGGCCATGACGCATGATTTGATATCCATAATCCATACCTAATTAGTTCAATCAATTAGATCAATTTTGTGTTATATCAATTCAAAAATCCAAGGAGTTTCTTTGTTTCCACAAGGTTCCAGACGACTACGAAACGTAGATCCATTCCACCGATTCAAAATGCAGACAAAATAACTGCGGGTATTCTGCACAGAATTATAACTGCGTGATGTCAGATGCGAGAAGCACGTCTCATTTTATAAACCATATAAAATACTCGAAAATTTTGACTATTTGTACCGTTATCAATCCATTTAATGTTATTTCCCGATACTAAAACATAACCACTCCGATTTAATATTGCATATATTTATCATGAAACAATTACAATTTTTGTTTCTAATTGTTGCAGTTAGTTTTCTGGCATGGGAAATATCTCCGGTAAGCAAATTGTTTGTAAACAAAGTGTACCGTAAAACTTCTAAACAAAACCTGACTTATTATTGAAAAAATCCTCGTCTGTTTATAATGGCGTGCTTTAATGGGAGGTTTTACGATAGCCCTTTTAAGTGTTAGAAGACCACGGACTTTTGACTTGAACTTTGTTTGTTTACTATGAATATTTGTTTATTTCAGGGTTATGGGTATGGAATCTGTATCGGAAGGAAGCCTCCAATGGGCACCAACGCCACATGTGGAAATCAAACTTACTCTGCCGAGTTGTGCATTGTTCAATGTGGAATGTGCTATACAAATGCCACTGGATGTCTTATGACCAATAATACATGCCAGTGTATTCCAAAGCCAGAGAAACCAATTCCCACAACAACGCCACTGCCCGTTACCACGTCAACTACTTCTAAGCCTACAACCACCACGACCCAACCTTCTACGACCACGAGCGAACCTCCAACTACTCCAACGACCACGGCCGAACCTCCAACTACTCCAACGACCACGACCGTACCTTCGACCACTACAACTACCACAGAGGCACCAACTACTACGACGACTTCGGAGGCTACAACGACTACAACTGCACAACCCACGTCAACAACTACGGCTCCTCCAACAACAGAACCCTCCACCACAGTGGAAACGACAACTGTATCAGAAACAACAACAGAAGCCGTTCCAGTCACCACTTCCACTTCAGAAAGCCCATCGACAACTATTCAAACTGAAGATCAATCTACGACCACTGAAAACAGTGCCACGACTCCAGAGCCTGTTGCTTCAACGACCACTGAACAGTCACCAATCATTCCTATTGAGGAAACTACAACTACAGAAGCTCCAGTTGATCAGACTACAAACGTTCCTGTAGAGTCAACGACGCCTGAGTCAACTACGGCAGCTGAACCGGAAGAAACTGGGACTACGTTGCCTCCAGAAAATGAAGCTCCTATTGTTTTCCCTACATACTCTCCCATCCCACAAACTACTCCCGCTGCTACCACAGTTCCTCCAGAAGAAGTAACTACTCCAGCAGCAACCACAGCACCTCCACAAGAAGAAAACACCCCTGAAGTCACAACACTTCCTGAGGAAGAAACTACTCCAGCAATTTCGACACTGCCTCCACAAGAATTAACTAGTCCTGAAGACACAGCACCTCCTGAGGAAGAAACTACTCCAGCCGTTGTAACATCACCTCCACAAGAAGAAACGACTCCTGAAGTCACAATATCTCCTCCTGAGGAAGAAACTACACCAGAAGTTACACCCTCCCCTCAACAAGAAGAAATTACTCCAGATGCTACACCAGCCCCAGAAGAAGCCTCCACTCCGGAAGCTACCACACCCCTCCCGGACGAAGAAACTACTCCCGAATCCATTCCATCGCCAGATGAAGAAAGCACTCCTCCTGCTACAGAACCTCCATCGTTGAACAATGTAATACACAATATAAGCTTGTTGTACACGAAAGGTGACACTTCATACAAGTTCTTTGCGCAACTCAGTGGGAAGAAATAATTTACCCAATTTATTCTAACAATGTCTGTTACGTAACATTCTGCCCTAAACAATAACATTATTATTTTGATTCGTACGATTATACCTCGCCATTACAGCCCAAATGCTTATTTCCATTCAGAATACTCTCATAAATATGGAGTTGGATGCACACGTCTCATAAATGATTATTTATCGCCAAAATCCATCCATAATTCAACGTGCAATATATCATGAGATGCGCTTTTAATCGTCCATTTAGCTGACATTCTTCAGCATATAGACGTAGATGTGATTTACGCAGTTCTCGCTTTGTAACCAAAATATTGAGGAGTTCATGTATCCACGATATGATTAAATAACGATTAATATCATGGTCCTTACTCCAATTTTACGGCCTACTTGGGAAAATATATCATGTGCAAAAATGCTGGTTGTTTCAAATATAAGTTGGGAGTTGGGATCTCAATAATCGACTACAAATATGGATCATATCTTATTCAACCAGAACATAATGTTTGAAATGTTATTCGCTGTCTATGTTGAGTACGGTTAGCACTGCCAGAAAATGAATTTGTGTTTTGAATCCCGGTTGTTATGGGTGATACTTCTTCTGATGTCGTGTAAATTGGGATTATCCAGTGGTGGCTGTATTGGACCCCAACCTCCACTGGGTGACGAAGACGATTGTGGTGTATCCAACGGATTTTCAGCAGGATTTTGTGGCTTTAGATGCCGTTTGTGCTACGAAGAAGACGTGGAGTCTCCCTACGGGTGTTTAAATCAAGAAACAAAAGAGTGTCAGTGTATAAAAGCTGCGGACCTGAAAACTACAACAGAAGCTACAGTAACAACTGAGCACAGTGAGACAACTCAGTTTCCTCCACCTCCAGCTGACCTTCCGCCACCTTTACGACCACCACCTTCAGAAGACCTTCCACAACCTTCAAGGCCACCACCTCCACATGACTCTCCTGGCAGTGTGCCTCCAAATATTCCAGAATCGGCTCAAACTCCCGAGTCATCTCTACCCGACTCTGTATATCCGGATGGAGATATGTCTTCAACATTGCCGTCAACTGGAGACCATCCTGAAAGCATTCCACCTGGAAGTATTCCTGAATCTGAAAATATTCCACCTGGAAGTACTCCCCAATCTGAAACTATTCCAGTTGGAAGCATACCTGAGTCAGCGGCTATGCCAGAGCCAGATGTGCCTCCAGAATCCCCTCAAAGTTCGCAGCCTTTACCTGAGAAGCGGACAACAAAACGACCGTTGGATCCACACTTTCCTCCACCAGAGCTTTCTTCAACGATTCCTCCTTCGTCAACATTTACTCCAGCAACAACTTCTGTCGATCAGTTCCCAGAAACGACTGAGCAGCCATCTGAATTTGAGGAAAAAACGTTCGATCCTTGGACTAATTAATATCTCATTAAACGACGCAAGTGTTAATTCAGTATCCAAACTTAAAGATATATTGGAACTTTCAAGGGAAATATGTCATTACGTGCTATGACACATCTGGATTTTCAGTGCAAGTGGAAATTTTGTGCTCTTAAAAGTTCAATAAAATTCATGATTATTACCTAAAACTGTGTTTGAAGGAATATTACATACATATAGTACATAACGCAGCATCTGGGATTCCGATATATTCTAAATTAGTATATACTTATAAATCACGGGGAAAGTGGGGAATGACTGCAACAAGTCGTCAAACAGACTAAATTCTTGGATACATAATATAGAATTCAATATATTCATGTAATCGTGAATGTTTAAGTCGAAGTAGCAACAAAAAAACTCCTGGTATCATTATCTAAACGAAATTACTACCGTTGTAAATTCAAATCATCTAGATTTCATAATTTGAAATGCAGCTGCTACTAACATTTTACAGCTATCGTGAAGGTCCCCCGCGTCTTAAAATTATGAAAACGTAATATGTATCCTTAATTCAAAATTCTGTACTGCCGACCTTGCTCGTTTTTGTATAAATATTGCTGGAAATGTCAACATTCGCATTCTTATCACTCAGGTTTCAACTTTCAGTTGAAATTTGAAACAGATTTTACTTCAAGGGAATCCTATTCTTGCTAAAAATGAAAGTTTTCCGTCAAGTTTTCGCGTTGCCAATTTTAGGCATGGTTTTATTGCAAGTATCGTACGTAAGTGCAATGCCTTTTGTTGATTACATACCATAATTTATTAGATTTAAGTAAACTTAACCTATACATTGTTTTAGTAAAACAATTAACCGATTACAATAATTAGGGCCATTGCGTCTGTCCCTTCATGGCCACAGAAGAGACAAATTGCTGGAATAAAATAGGTGAATTGGTTCAGATATGCACCATTCAATGCGATTGGTGCTATTCGTGGGATTTCCCGGAGATAACTGCATGCCTGGACTACCGAGGTAATTGCCGGTGTATGGAAAGACCTAAACAAACAGTACCGCCACCTCCAACAACAGAACCACCACCTCCAACAGAAACAACTCCAGTATCAACCAGTACAACAACAGAACCGCCACCACCCACTGATACAACTCCAGAATCAACCAGTACAACAACAGAACCACCACCTCCAACTGATACAACTCCAGAACCACCACCTCCAACTGATACAACAATGGAACCGTATACAACGGGAATGCCTGATCATTACGAATAATAAAAATGTTCCATATACTACGTAACGTTATCTGAACTGTTTCCTTTTCCGGAGTCCCATGCATGATTTAATCTAGTTTAATTTTACGAATTTCATTCGAACACCAACGTAGGTATATACAGATATTGTGTTCTTGTCCTGTGCTAACATTTGCATCTAAAATATGCAACATTTAAACAGTTACAAACTGCAAATGAACTACGTTAAAATTAGGAACCTTAAGAAATGCACTAAAACATGATTAAACATGAAATGATATTTTTGGTACGTTATCTTTTATCCATTTATTTACTCACGAACATATAATTACTCATTATTATGCACTTTAGTGTAACTTAATACGTATCTATTCAAATATAGGTCTTTAATTTTATAAGTTTATAAATCATGCAATGAAGCTTTGTATAGCCATTCGTTTAGCATCTTTATCAATTAATTCAGCTATTCACCATAGATAATGAAAATTTTACATTTACAGTTTAACAATTCTTCTGAATCTTACTACATCGTTGGTTACAGAAAGGGGCGGAATGTGTATTGGGAGCGGGCTATAATAGGAAGCTAAACACCACGCCTATTAATGTCACTCCACTAGAGCATACTGTACGACCGGAACTCTTTTTCCAGTTTCGCCCACTTTTCAGTGGAGACATTCATCACCGACCATTCTCTAAACGGGAACTTCTCAATATGTTCGGAAAATACTCCATCAAGCAAACTCCTTATTCCAGCAACAGTAACGGTGCATACTGGTCGACAGCTTGAGATTGTTAGACTGGTCAGCTTCAATCGGCTTATGACTAGACGAAACAGAGTATCGGTTATTTTCGGCATTTCATCCAAATCCAGTAGGGCCAAATGCTTCAGTCCTACATTGATAAAATATTTAAATTAAGTAATTACATCTGAATATAAATTTTAACAAATATCCACAATTCACTTACTTTCCAGACCAAGGAATACAGGATTAGCCACATCTTCTCCAACAAAAGCCACGTTACCCAGGGCATAGCAGCATTTTAGTGTTACATCTTCAAGCTTGGGCAGTCCCTCCCAAAGTTTCGTTAGCATTTTGTTAGTTCCTGTCCACCTTGTGATACTTAAGCGCTTCACATTAGGACAGGATGTAACAATGTTCCTTACGGTTTCCTGTGTTGGCTGCCAATCACAAGGAATTTGTTGGAAATCCAAGGCCAATTCGATTAAGCTCAGAGTTGAAACTCCCAAGAAGAGGAATTTGAACAAATGAGAAACCGATATGTCTGGAAACTCAACATGTTCCACAACTCCGTCTTCATGTGTTACACAAGCTACTGTGTTGTCCATTCTATTCGAGTCCAAGGTTATCTTCAACACTTTCAATTTACCCCATTCAGGCCGTGTTCCAAGTTGAATGCGTAAATTATTAGCAACTTCATGTTCAAATATTCCACATGACATTTTCCAAATACAGGACCGGGATGAATAAACCTCCAAATGTTCCAAGTTCTCCATTGGCACGTATTCAATAACAGCTGGATGAATATTTACCATTGATCTGATGCAATGTCCAGCGTTTTTGGGAATAACTGCTGCAGTTTCCATGAACCATCGGGCGTTCACCATTTCCATAGTAAATCCTGGGATTTGGCTCACAAATTGCAGGAAATTTACAAACTTGTTAGATGCATATCTCTCTATTTGCAATAGGGAAATACGATCTCTTTCCTGGTCAGCATCGTAAAAATGTTTGAAAGAAATCTTCTTCAGGTTGTTGAGTCTTCGAACATCCGGCATCTCTTTGACTACCAGCATTTGTGCATGAATGATTTCAAAATAGAGGCCCAACGTGTATACTTCCGGTGGTTCAGGGGTCTCCTCCCCCATAAACTCACTAACATCTTGTTCGGCAGATGCAAAAGGAACAGCCAAGCTTTCAATGTCAGAACAGACGCCATTTGTGTACTCGGTACTGTCAAACATTATGTTGCGAATGTGCTTAAAACTTTTACAGCTGCTTTTAATCCCAATATCGATTTCAGTCAGATTCAGATAAACTTGGGGATATAAGTCAAGGCCATCGGTACTCCGCTTAAGTTTGTAAAAATCCTTTTCGAATTTAGGTAAAACCCAGATCCAGTTGAGGGCATGTAATTTTCGAAGGTTCTCCAGGCGGTTGAGGAATTCCCGTTCCTTTGACATTGGCAGGCGGCTTAGAATATGCAGCCTCAGTTTTGTAATGTTGGGAGCAAAGTTATCCAAAAACAGATCCAGAGAGGATGTCCATTTTTCAAAGAAGAGCGATCCTGATTTGGGGTTGTTGATGTAAACTTCTGAGAATGGAAACTTTAACTTTAAACGGTTAAACTCCTCAGGGTTCCTAGTTCCTTCGTTTATTTCCAATTCAGGTGCTTTCCCTGGAGTTTGCTCCAAGTATTTGTTGACATCTTGCAGTGCAGCTTTACAAACTCGTCTCATTCGCAAAAGGTCATTCCATGATAGAAGAGGCCAGAGGTGTTTGTAATACTGCATAATAAGGCAATAAAAACTGTTATTTTTTAAATGTTGAAACCAGGAGAAAGTTTTTAAAAGTACTATTTACCACATCAGGAACATCAAAAAACTTCATTTTTTGGCAGTTCCAATTAATCGGCGAGGATAAGTCGGTTTCCAAATCCTATTTATATTCAACCTGTGGACACCAAGCTGAGTTGGAACCATCTAATGCACCAGAATATACTACCAGTATTCTGATATTCATTATATGGTAAAGATAAGAGACCTTGCTAGCTTCTTTCTTTATTAGCGTGTACAGCCATGAACTCTATATCCAAGCGTCCGTAGTTTGGACTCCCTAAAATTTACACATTGCGTAGTATGCTATCCATAGCTATAAACACTCATATTTACGTAAGGGTTTCACATTGATAGTATAGTCTTTCCCTCAAATCTCAAGTTTACGTCATACAGGCCTCTCATCCGTCCTTATTTAGTAAGGACTGTCCTTAGTTTTGGGCAAAAAAAGCGACAAACTAAGGACGTCCTTATTGAACCCAAAAGTGTCCTTAGTGTCCTTAGTTTGAATCTTTCCTGACTTTTTTTAAAATACAGCAATACATTTATCTATAAATACAAAATACGTTTTTAAACCACCTGATTCTAGAAGCTTGAATGTTTAATAAACGCAAATAAAGTTTTACGTTCCCCCAAAACACTTGTTGCCAGCTCTTATCTCTTCCACAAATTGAAAACAAAAGCTCCCAAACGGGATAGGAACATGTTTCAAATTATGAAAGTGTTTGGTTGATGAAAGGTTGTTGCTACTGAGTTCATGAAGACAGTCGACTCCTTTAACGAAACAGCCATTACGTACATAAAAAATTGGAAACCTCCAATAATGAAAGAACTGAAGATGCTTGATTGGAACATGCTATCGTATAAAATTTCCTGAGATAACATTAAGAGCTCACTTCCATTTTTGACCTCCAAAGGACTTGGTTTGGATGACGTTGGCCTTTTGGACGAGTACGCTGTAATGGAATCTTTCTGTGACCAGAAAAAATTGGATGACTGGAAGTCCCTCAGCGTCGCCGTTCAGGAGCGCTGGATGGAAATGTTTGCCCACTTCGGGAAACAGTTGATAACGTTTGACAACCTATTGAAAATTGTCTCGTACGGCCTTTGCTTACCCGGATTGAATGCGCATGTGGAATGTATGTTCAGTTTAGTGAACATCTTTTGGTCATCAGAGAAGTCCAATCTGTCCATAGCAACTCTGGAAGCTGCGATTTGGCTGAAAGTTAACGTCCAGATCACATCAAAACAATCGCATTTGTCAACAGATTCACTCTTCAGAAAAGTACGTCAGCCAGCGAAAACAATAATAATGATTGTTTGAAAATTTTCATTTGTATTTTGGTACAAAAACGATTCCGGTGTCAATTACGTTGTATAGTTAAAGTAAAGCCATCCTTGTATATGATAAAAAAAGCATAGAAGATTTTATATCGTTACAAAAACATGATTTTATGTCCTTAGTAATTAACAAATATGTCCTTACTAGACTCACCAACCATCTGAGAGGCCTGGTCATGTAGAAAAACCGAACGTCAATAATCATATATTGAAAATGATGCAACCATGGAAAAAAAGTATATGCTTATAAAGAGTACTGTATTACCAAACCAAAGTTGCACACAGTACGGTAGCTTTGAAGATTTTGCTACCATTACAAGATAATATGCCCTGTTTCCTTTTTTATGGACGGAAGAACTTAAGTACAATTTTAACGATTTAATCAAAAAACCGACTTTTAATTAAATGCATGATTCACAGCACATTGGATTTGTTTTCGTTGATACATGTTGAGCTCTCGGCAAACAATCACCAGACCTGATATTGTCCCATTCTAAGACGAGTCTGCATCCATGTAACAAGATTATATTAAACCAGTCTTCATGAAAATAATATGAAGTATGGATACATAAGTTTTGGATTAAAATACAGATATTACACTAAACTGTAGATTTACTACATGTGCTTTTCAGAATGTTTTACAAGCTTTATATTGCAAGTGATCAAAACTAAAATTGTTCAGTTATAAATTTTCAAGGACGCTTTTATCGGAAAATCCAATCCCTAGCGTAAACTTTCCATGTGTTTGTTACGTTGCTTCGCATGCAAACTAAAGTAATCAAATAGTAAATAGGGCCCATACGTTCTCATAAATTACGTCATGAACATGTTACTGATTAGATGGCACTCCGCTGCTTGCAGTTTATACCCTGGTCAATGTCACCAGCTTTTTAAATTTTAATATGCATTTCATTACAAATAAATTGTTTCAACAAACTAATGCATACCGTAGTGTTGACTGTTTTGTTTAAATACTGCTGCAAATCTTTCAATTTCATCGCACACATCAGTATTTTTTCTTTTAAGTTGCATCTCAAGCCTAACCCCAATACACGACTGATTCCAAAATGAAAGTTTTCATTTTCGTTTCCACTCTGTCTATAGTGACCATGCTTCTCCTGCAAGCATCAACTGTAAGTTTTCAACTATACAAGTTCGAGTCATTTCTTCTAACTAGATTGAATTGGAAGAATCTTCATAAAGATACACTACGTTGTGTTAAAAATTCAGACTGTGTGGGTTATTTCTTTTGACTATTCTGCAGATAAATGCCACTTGTCTCCTCAAGCCAGGATTCCTACCGAAAGGGGAGGAATGTAAAGAAAAAACCGGTCTCGCTGCTAGTCTCTGCAGAACGAAATGCCGTTTATGCTACCGAGGTGAAGTGGACAGAGAAGCCGGATGTATTATTAAGGAGGACATTTGTCGCTGCATCAAAAAGAAATCAGAATAAAGTGTTTGAAGCCTCAATCCGGAATCAAGATTAAAATTTTCATTGATGCATGATAGAAATTGGAATTTAAAGTATTTTAATTTCAGCTTGCCAATCTAATAAATTCAACTTCAATAATATCTTAAATAACATTATTTGAGTACAGTTAAGCACGTAATGACAGTCCGTGTCTTTTTAAGCTACTTACACATTGCCCGTATGAAGTTTTCTCATTTTCATAAAAAATTGATGTATGCATAACGCCCATCTTTCTTTCATCCTGCACAAGTTAAATACACTAGTCAAGGTAAATAAACAAGTATTTATAAAGCACGTTGAATAACTTAACATTTTAGGGGTAATCGACAGTAAAACTTTTCCCTATTCTGCAGACATTTTATACCGTTTGCATTTCCGAAACCAATTCAATAGACAAGAAGCCGGATCTATTCCGTTTTTTATTTTTATTCGCTCTAACTGATTAACAATAATGATAAATTGCTTTACTTTTAATAAATATTAAATATTGTGGGCGTCATACTGTCAGTTAATTTCTTTGTTTAACGCTTCAAGAACAATAAATCATAAAAGTTTTTCTGCGTGTGGAGCTTGTCTGAGATCTACTTAAATTTCACTTGGGATGTTATCTTTCTAGACGTAGTCTTTGAGGTTCCCACCGGTTCCTACCCGTACCAAAAAGTTCCATTGTTTGTTAATCTTCCAAGTTGAGCATACGCTGGATACAGTCACAGAACGGTAAACATTCCCACGGTAAACACGGTATTTAATTTAATTATGCATATAATTAACAAATACAACTCGCTCAGCAGCTCTCGGGTAGTGAGTCTCCAGTACGGAGCCCAAGTTTGGATAGAAGCAGAAACCTGGAAACAGAAAGCAATTAAACGTTACCAATATACCTCTCAAACTCTTATCAAATTTAAAGTTATCTCACAGTGAAAACATCCGTGTTTCCGGAGGATGTAAAACCATTCATATTGACAAAAACTGTCATTTGAGTAATATAAAGGTCGTTTCCACAATTATTCCCAATTTCTTGAATATTATTTGTAGTACCTAGGGCTCATGTGTAAATAAAGTGACACGAATTCCCGTACTAATTAAAATTTACATCTCTTCCAGAACCACGTCGACTCCTCATCCGCACCTCTGTTTGTTTGAGCCTCATCGATCGCATCTTCTTCAGTATCTTGCCAGCTGATTTAATCTCATGGCGTTCGACATCCGGCCCACATTCCACGTCCCCATATGGATATAAAGCACTTCAAGGATAAACATACTTTAATTGAACTTTGAGTGCTACGTACTCAATTATAACAGATTGAATAGTAAGAAATTCAATTATTAGCAACTTAAAAATGCATTTTTTAACGTCATCTTGTGTGTTTAAGTCGAAATCAAATAAATATTCCTGCTATCATATTATAAACCGAAATTACTACGGTTGTAAATTCAAATCAGGTGGAATTCATGATTTTAAATGCAGCTGCTGGTAACATTTTAATGGTTATCGTCAAGGTCATCCGCGTCCTAAAATTATGAAAACGACACAATGTATCTTTAAAGCAACATTCTGTATTGCGGGCCGTGTTCGCTTTTTGTATAAATTCTGCTGCAGAGGTTCGATTTTCCAACATTCTCATTCCTATCCTGGAGGTTTCAACGTTCAGATTAAATTTGAGACAGAATTGACTCGAAGTGAATACTGTTCTCGGCCACAATGAAAGTTTTCTTCGCAGTTTTTGCTTTGCCAATTTTAGGCATGGTTTTTTTGCAGGCATCATACGTAAGTGCAATGCCTCTTGTTGATAACATAATAAACTTAACCTACATCACACATAT
This sequence comes from Salina celebensis, assembly GCA_036561885.1. Taxonomy (NCBI): domain Eukaryota; kingdom Metazoa; phylum Arthropoda; class Collembola; order Entomobryomorpha; family Paronellidae; genus Salina; species Salina celebensis. Next base: position 13,869 of record JAAXOA010000763.1, read on the forward strand.
TACTACTTTAATTAAACAATGAACCGATTACAATAATTAGTGCCATTGCGACTGCCCAATGACGACAACAGAAGGGACAATTTGCTGGAATACAATAAGTTCATTGGTTGAGAATTGCACCGTGAAATGCGGTTGGTGCTATTCATGGGATTCACCGGAGATTACTGCATGCCTGGACTACCGAGGTAGATGCCGGTGTATGGAACGACCTAAAACAACAGTGCCACCACCTGAACCTGATACAACGGAGTCGTATACAACGACTGATGAATGCGAATCATGCGAATATTATTACGAATCATAAAAAAATTCTAAGGATAAGTAGTTTTATCTAAACTCTTTCTATTTTCTTTATCGACTTTTATTTCCTTTCAAATCAATAACATGCTTGATGTCTTCTAGTTTAGGATATTTTCCGCATTTCAATTGAAGTTTTGTTTTTTCAGCCCTGAGATAAAATTTGCTTCAAAAATATGCAGAATGTCGATCGATCGATTACAATAAAAGGCTTATTGAAAAAATAATATGATCAATCATCAAGTAATATTAGTTTTTTATGTGTTCGTTTAATTAATCAAGAATATGCATATTGCATCACACTTATCTCACTCTTATCGAAGTGAGAGTGGGCTAAGAATATATTTGAAGTGGGTTTTTAGGGACTTGGTACTCCATGTATTGCTGAGAACCTTCATGAATGAAATAAAACAAGCAGCACGCCCAATCAATACAAATAATAAAATTGAAATATTGTATGCTATTCAGTACTATATCATGGTAAATATTATGAAACTATTAAATTCGTCGGCGTTTTCAGTGCCTTACTCAAACCGTGCGGAGAGAAGGATTCTAAATCAAATGATGCAATCTTTTTGGTGATTCTCGGAAAACCTCAACTCGAACCAGTACTTTGAATAATGAAAATAAAAATAAAAGCGTTTGCGTATTCTTTGAGGTTCACTGTAACCATGATTGCAGTAAACATTGGATTTATTAGGCGCTTGCTTTTAAGGACGTTATAAAACCTTAGTATTATACCGCAACTTTTTTATTGCCACTTTATAGGAAAATCCATAGTTATTTCAATAACGGTACCTATCAATATACTTGCAGTGGGGGCCAGAGCGCCAAAGTTGGCGCTGAAAGATACGATTTTGGCGCAGGCAACTTTGGCGCTACTAGCGCCAAGTTAGGCTGTAAATTACAAAATATTGAAAAGTATTTAATTATGTGCGGCTGATTTTGACGCTTTCGGAGCCAATAATAGCGCTTTGAAATTTCAAAATTAATTTACTCGAATTTCCTACCATCAATTTTCAATACCAGAATATCAAAAATTTCACCAGAAATGTGCTATCTACTACAAACAATCATATTGATGGTGACCAATTTCTATACATTTTAAAAGTAATTTGAAATTTCAAAGCGCTAGTATTGGCTCCGAAAGCGCCAAAATCAGCCGCACATAATTAAATACTCTTCAATATTTTACAATTCACAGCCTAACCTGGCGCTAGTAGCGCCAAAATCGTATCTTTCAGCGCCAACTTTGGCGCTCTGGCCCCCACTGACTTGTTTGTTTCAATTAAATTCTAAATATATTTCAGCTTTTTAGCCTCATCAGGCAATTCTAAAAATACCCCAAAATTAAAGGTTTCACTATCTATAATGGTTTTATTTGCATTTTGCATTAATCCGCATTTTCGTATTAGCGTGTCATCTTGTATAATGTAAACACCGTTATAGTCAAGGTGACCACACATTCATAGCGAGTGTTGAATCGGTTATCATTTTAACTTGAAACAGAACTTTATAGATACTTTCGATTCGAATGTTATATTATAAAGTCGTCTTGTGTATTTAAGTCGAAAAAATTTATCTGCTATCAAAATACTTATAAAAATTACTACGGTTGTAAATTCAAATTCAGGTGGATTTCAATATCCTATTTGAAACACAGCTGCTGCTGACATTTTATGGTTCTCGTCAAACTCATCAGCGTCTTAAAATTATTAATACGAAGTATTCCGGGCCGTGTTCGTTTTTTGTATAAATTTCGCTGCAAAGGTTCGATTTGTCACCATTCAGTATCCTATCCTGGAGCCTTAAACTTTCAGATAAAATTTGAAACAGAATTGACTCCAAGTGAATACTTTGCTGGACCAAGATGAAAGTTTTCTTCGCAGTTTTCGCGTTGCCAATTTTAGGCATGGTTTTGTTGCAGGCTTCGTACGTAAGTGCAATACCTTTTGTTGATAACATAATGTACTATTTCATTTAAATAAACTTAACGTACATCACATATTACTTTAATTAAACAACTAACTGATTTAAATAATTAGGGCCATTGTGACTGTCCAATGACAACAGCTGAAGGGACGAATTGCTGGTATACAATGAGTGAATGGGTTGAGACGTGTACCAGGCACTGCAATTGGTGCTATTCGTGGAATTTCCCGGACTACCCGACAACAACTGGGTGCCTGGACTACCGAGGTAATTGCCGGTGCATAACTCACATAACGGGACCCACACCGGGAACGCCGGAATATAACGAATCATAAAAACCTTATAACGATAAGTAGCGTTGTCTGAACTCTTTCTGGTTTCTTTTCCGACTTTCATTTCCTTTTAAATCAATAACATGCTTGATTTCTTCTAGTTTCAAATATTTACGCATTTCAATGGAAAATTTGTTTTCAGCCCTTAGATAAAATTCGTTTCAAAAATATGCACCATGTAATAACAAACTATAATTATATCAATTCAAACCGATTACAACAAAAGGCTTATTGAAAAAAACTGTATTTGAAGATGATCAATCATCAAGTTAATATTATAACGTTTATTATTTTTTTAATTAATCAAGAATATATTACGTCATACTTATCTCACTCTTTTCGAAGTAAGAATGGCAAGGAATATAGTGGGTTTTTTGGGGGCTTGGTACTCTATGTAATAGCTCGGAACGTTCATGAACGAAATGAAAAAGGCGCACGTCCGATCACTACAAATTATAAAATTGGAATATTGTATGCTATTTATTACTAAATGGTAAATATATATGTAAGTAGTCAATTCGTCGGAGTTTTTCAGTGTCTTATTCCAATCGTGCTGAGAGAAGGATTTATCCATGTTAATCAAATGGTACAATATTTTTGGTGTTTCTCGGACAACATGAACTCAAACCACTACTTTGAATCATCAAAATAAAAATAAAGGCGTTTGCGTATTATTTGACGTTACGTTATAAAAACTTAATTTTATATGGCATTAGATATTTTTTTAAACGGTTATTCTTCAGTTGTAAACACACATCAATATACTCATTTGTTTCAATGTTAAAGCAAGTAAATTCTAAATATATTTCAGCACCCAGAGGCACCCACAAAATTGTGTCAAGTGCACATTACAGTCAGAGATCACAGTAAGGAGACGAACTTTATATAGTTTGTCACGAACTATATATAGTTGGTCAGCCATAAATGCATACAAAAAATCTAAAGTAATTAACTAATTGCGGTTTTTAATTGGTTCATACGTCTTTTTTTGATTTTTTTTATCCTAAAGTATTCTTTGGAAAATTACGCAACTTTTCCATTTTACAAACCTAAAAAAGGATGTTTTATACCAGAATTATTATGAAAATAAGATTTTCATGGTATTACTATGATGAAACCTTGCGGCCATCCATGCATTATGTCACGTAAAAAAATTACATGTAACCACTGTGTCCGCAGGGTAGAGCCCGGGTTAGAATAGAATGAGAAACCTATAAGCAGCAAACAATTAAATTAAAACCTGAAATATTCTTGGATCTTATCCAGTAATACACAAATATCCAAGTTGAAGTTATCTTACAGTGAAAACATCCATGCTTCCGGAGACTGTATCCATCTATATTGACAAGAACTGTCATTTGGGTAATCTATTGGTACAACCAAATCTCTTATTAATATGAAAATATCCTCCATTATCGATTCTTAAACATTAAAGCTCATGCGTAAACAACGTAACGCAAAATGCCAAATTAAAATCTCCTAGGATACTTACATCTCTTCCAGAGCCACGTCGCCTCCTCACCCATACCTCTGCTTCTTCGAGCATTAACGGAAAGTCTCTTGCCAGCAGATTAAATCTCCATGGTGTTCGACATCCGGCCCACATTCCACGCCCCCATATTAATATAAACCGCTGAAGCACGATTACCATAAGTAGCTAAAGACTTAAGTATGGAAACGAGTTTTAACGCGTTAAACCATAACGCAGCTAACGCGCTTCATCATAGCGCAAATAACTCGTTAAACCATAACGCAGTCAAGCAGTAAACGTAAAACGTAGTTAACGCACTATAACGGCGGCGAACGATATGGGTTCACTGCGAAAAAACTCTCAACTCAAAATCCGCTGAAGCGTTCACGAAATATCGTGTCCACGGATAGACCGACAGACCACCAGGACGATTTTATAAAGTACTTTCGCTACTTAATAAAGCACCACAGAACACCCCTGTTGTAGTAGTATTCTGTGATAAAGCACTGCAGGCCTAGACATCTAATTGAATCTATAACTTTGAGGGCTATATAAAAAATATGCAAATCTTCCATTGTAACAGATTTAATTTAAGAAATTAAATTTGTAGATACTTTCGAATGTAATATTTTAAAGTCGTCTTGTGTATTTTAGTCAAAATAGGAAAAACGTTTCTCCTATCATTATATTTTTATAAAAAATACCACAGTTGTAAATTCAAATTAGGGGGATTTCAATATTTTATTTGAAACACAGCTGCTGCTTACATTTTATGGTTCTCGTCAAAGTCATCAGCGTCTTAAAATTATTAAAACGAAGTATTGCGGGCCGTGTTCTTTTTTATATAAATTGTGCTGCAAAGGTTCGATTTGTCAACATTCACATTCGAATCCTGGAGGCTTCAACTTGCAGATAAAATTTGAAACAGAATTGACTCGTAGTGAATACTTTTCACGACCAACCCAAAATGAAAGTTTTCTTCGCAGTTTTCGCGTTGCCAATTTTAGGCATGGTTTTGTTGCAGGCTTCATACGTAAGTGCAATGCCTTTTGTTGATAACATAACATAATGTACTATTAATGAAGTAAACTTAACCTACATCACATATGTATTACTTTAATTAAACAACTAACTGATTTAAATAATTAGGGCCATTGCCACTGTCCAATGACGACAGATGAAGGGAAGAATTGCTGGTATGCAATGAGTGAATTGGCTGAGACGTGTACCATGCACTGCAATTGGTGCTATTCGTGGGATTTCCCGGAGACAACTGGATGCCTGGACTACCGAGGTAATTGTCGGTGTATAACTGACCCAACGGGACATACAACGGAAACGCCACATCCGGAATATTATGAATCATAAAGAACATTATAATGATAAGTAGCTTTATCCGAAGTCTGAACTCTTTCTGTTTTTGGACTTTCATTTCCTTTTAAATCAATAACATGTTTGATTTCTTCTAGTTTAGGATGCGTACGCATTTCAATTGGAAATTTTGTTTTTCAACTACGGGACAAAATTTGCTTCAAAAATATGCATCATGTAATAACAAACTATGATTATATTTATTCGAACCGATTGCAATAAAAGGCTTATTGAAAAGAAAATGTATTTGAATATGGTCAATCATTAAGTAATTTGTTAACGTTTATTATTTTGTGTCCGTTTAATTAATCAAGAATATATTACCACACACTTATCTCACTCTTATCAAAGTAAAAGTGGGCTAAGAATATATTGGAAGTGGGTTTTTGGGGGCTTGGTACTCCATATATTGCTGGGAACCTTCATAAAGGAAACCAGTCCGTTGCACACGAATTCTTGAAGTAGCGAAAGGGAATCACGCTTACGGGAATATGAATTATGAATATTGCAAAAAAAACTCGAATCAGGGTGACAATTGAATATTAATCATGGATTCAAAGAGCACAAATGATTAGCTCAACGAGCTCTATCGAAATCGGAAATAAAAATATTTTGATATTTATAGAGCATTTAACTTTA
>JAAXOA010000764.1:0-19906 GCA_036561885.1 Salina celebensis
TTGCTTTATATCATTACCCAAATGTGGAAATTGGCAAATCCCCAATAAAGTGGGAAAATTTTTCGCAATTATACCCAATTAAATTGCAAATCAGTCTGAAAAATATCATATTTTCAGTGTTTTTGGAGGTCTAAAATATCGATTTTTGAATTTGGTCGGGTCTCTAAAGAACGCCGGTCTCCAAAGATGGCCAGGGGTCAGACCCTGCGATTTGAAAGATGGCCGGGGGCGTTCTTGAGAGCATTTACGGTATTTTCCATTTGCTCGTGATTGTTAAAGTGCCAGGAAGTAGCTCCTGTTTGATTAAAAATGCATCTTCTGAATCTTCTTTCCGAGTTTCGTAATGTGGTCGATGCATGCATGTAATATCAGCATAGTGCAATGTAACATGAAAGAAACCCAAAACCAAATTCACCGACAAAAGTAAAATTTAATTGGCATATTTCCTTTCTTTTATTCATACTGGTAACAGATCAGTCATAACAACTTATCTCCCATTTAGTGGTGCTCGTTAGATTGCCAGGAAATAGATCCTGCTTCCATAAAAATGCATATCGTCTTTCAGAATTCCGCAGTATTTGCGACCCGTACATGTATGCAGACTTTCTAATTGAATATATTGAAACTTCCTTTCCATTCGGTATTATTCTCCATTGAGTATCTTCGTGGTCTTCATATCTTAAAAGCCAGGATCCAATGTAGTCTCTATCATTGTCGTAACTTTCTCTCTCAGAATCTAACAAACGACACCGATCAATATTTTGAATCGTAAGCTGTTCCCCATCGTTTTTAAAATTCAGTTTCCAATATCCGGTCACATCGTAATCTCCGGGTATCCATAACAGCGCTAAATTATCATACCAGTTACTGGCTACATACAAATATTCTTTAAAATGGACATTCATTATGGTACAATTATTACGACTATTCCATATTATATTTGTGATACCCTGAGGGAAACTACGTTTTAAATCTTCTAACATCGTTTTATATATTTCAGTAGTATTTGAATATTCAGGTAATTCGGTCACATTCTTTACCGCATAAACTAGCATAGTTAATTGATATGTTTCCAAGTGTGAGTTTTTAGTCATTTCTTGTAACAAGGACTTGAAACCAACAATATTATGCCCTACACTTGGCAACGTTTGTATGAACTTCATTGTAAACAACGCATTTGTGAGGGACCCTGCGTAAACTTTTCCAATTAGAATATCCATGTGATACCTGAATACGTCCGGATATCGTCTAGAATATTCTATAACATTGTAAGTAATATTCATATTTACTCGATCCGCCCATGAGTCTATAATTAAATTACAGTGCGGAGCGAGCTTAGCTTTAATCTCAGCTAAGGTCTGATTTAATTCTGAATCAAGGACTACGGTAAGGCTTCCGACCTTGTAATTAAAGGTCAACATATCAGTGGTGTATAATTGAAGATTATCTTCCATTACTTCATATAAAGCTTTCAATCCTCGGACTACATGTTCGGATAGTGGCAAACTAAGTAGAAAGTTCAACACTGACTCGGTACTGCTTAATCTACCTGAATAAGCTTGTTTTAAAATAGTATTCATGTAGTACAGGAAATTCACCGGATGCTTTCTCGCAAAATTTACAATGTGTTCGGTTTGGTTATTGCGAATATCCTCACCCCACTCGTAAGTTAATTCTAAAATTATTCTCCTGAACTCCTGACGTAAAGACAAAGGAGGTGTGCAATTCACGTTAGCTTGGGCTAAAATCAAAACCTCTGGGGTTTTCGTAAGTTTGAGAACTTTCAGCTCCTTAAGAAGTACACGTTTAGCTAAATTTGAGTGCTCACATGATTCTAAGAGATCTATAAATTTAAATACGCTTATGACATGGTCTGGGTCCTCAAATTGATCAAACACTGTTACCACTATCTGTGTTAAGTTTGTCCCACACATTGATCGGTGAAAGTAGTCCGAAGCACTTTCGATTTCCCCACTTTTGATTTTTGAAATACATGGGTTCAGGGAAAACTGGGCTTCCAAATGAACTTCATGACTGGCAACAGTTCTTGCGGTGATCAATAGGGTAAGGAGAATATATTGACGATGGCTTACATCCTTCCACATCTGTTTAAAACAGCTACTGCCACAGGTTGAAAAAATGGCCATTGTCAAAGACCTCAAATGACGTTGAAAAAGATGCTGTTATAAATATACAAACACTTCAAAATGGTTGATTTTTTTTAGTTCGTTCTAGAAATGTTAGTTTACAAACCTTAAATATTAGGAAGAGGAGACGAGGCACTGGCAATAGATTTTGTTTTATTGGGAATTGGATTAATTTTTAAGCACACAAGATTTGTTAGAAATTTGTTTGTTAGTGAACTTGGAATGAAACTTAATCTTTGATGGTTTGTTTGACTACGTCGTCAAGAATATGTCTATTTAACACGAATCCTTTAAATTCTAGAGTTCCAGATTCGCAGAAAAGTATAAAAGACGTTGGTTACCAATTAAACAGTCTTTGGGTTCATCGTTACTTTACTTGCTCAGCCACATGTGATATAATTAAGTTACTGAGAAATAAAAATGTCAAGAAGGTTATCAAATACAGAGTTAAAACTTATTTTAACTGGTGACTAGCTTGCTGTCTCTCACTCATACGATATTAGTTCTCCTCATCCAACCTAATGAAAATTTTGGATCAGCCATTATAAATCAGTATTTAATTTGCTTAATAGATTTACCATGTCTCATGCCAATCGTCATTATAGGATGCAAATTATTATTAATCGAAGTAGTAAGGTTGACGGACTCAATGCAGTGAATCATTACCATAAGGAATATGATATAACCAACAATCATCAATAAAACTTGCACAGGCTATCGTTTCGATTAATTGTAAGTTTTGTTTTTAGTCTCTCGTGACCTTAAAGAGCTTGGCCCCCTATATTTGTCACTGTCGACTGGCTAAAATCGCACTAGCTATCAATAGAGAGTTCTTTTTCTAGTTCTAGTTTTCGACGAGATTACTCATTGAATCCATTCAAAGGTCAAACAGTTATCTCGGTTTTGAGAATGAAATGGTTGTGTTATAAAGGCCTTTATCTGCAGAAATATTCGAACATATATGTTTTAAAGCCCACGGGTTTTCTGCTATTTTCTAGAATTCTTCGGTTTAGTTTCTTCAAATGAATTAATTTGGAACATTTTGAACTTTAGGAGTGGTTTAAGTGAGCACACGTTACGCCATGAGCCCCTTTTCTTTTGCATTTTTATATGGCATATGAGGTATCATTCGAAAGTCCTTACCAAGAGCTATCAATTGTCATTGTTTGCATGCATTTTTGCCGTAACTGGCAGGCGTGGGCAAAGGTCACTCCATTTCTTTGACCTTAACACTTGGCATGTGGGGTATAAATGGTAGCTTTGTACAGGGCTTTCCCGATTAAAATATTGAACTTTTTTGAAGCTTTCAGCTTCGTCTTTATAGCTTATGAGCGTTTATTATGTATAAACTCAATTCGAAAAAAGTAATGATGGAAAGTTACAGCTATGTCGTTTCATTTCTATTGTTGATAAATATACCTGGCCCATAAATAGTACCGCTTAATTCAATTGGAAAAGTAACGTTTCGCCACTTTGAACTGTTCCACTCCGGAGCGAGACACATCACCTCTTTCACCTGAAAGTTAGGGATTTCCAAATATACGGAAGTTACACGTTGCCCCAGATTGTCCACTATAGACTGATCGTTTAGAGGAACATCTACTTCCTCGAGTGTTCCATTTCGGTATACAAGAACCCATTTTAATGATTCGCTCATGTGGTATGTTGTCCGTTTGCAGCTAAATCGGGTTTTCCTTCCGAGGTCAATTCTACGTTTGGGGCCCCTGATACGCATTAAACTGGCAATGTTCTGGACAGGCTCTTTGTCTACGTCTGAGAATTTAAAAAAATAGTTAACAATGCCATGTGGTCACGAGTAGTTATTTTCCTACTTAATTTGTCCAGATCTGCAATGGCCATTAGTCTGGTCGTGTACTCTCCTACTTGGCATTTAATTATTCCAGATTTAAGAGATCTGCCAGAATCATGGTAATTTTGCGAATTGTACTAGAAGAAAATAGTTGAATTAAGTAATAGCTTTATATGCCCGGTATGCATCAGGTTATTATAATTTATAGCTTATGAATCCCACCTTCAAAGTTTTGTCAAATATCAGCTTACAATGGCTGGGGTTACTGCAGTGAACAAAGACAAAATCAAGGGGCGACTTCGCTTTTGTAGAACATGTTAAATTCATGAGTTGGGGGTCGTCAAATTCGGGAAGTTCGTACTCGATCGTACTAGGGAAACGTAGTTCATCTTGACAGTCTATGGAATAAAGTAAATTTTAATCCGCATTGTTGTTTGTGTATACATATATTTATATGTATTTTTTTTGTTAAAGCTATTTTCTACCATTTTTTACCAAAGGCCACGTGCATTGACAGGAATAATCACTATCGTAGTTCCATGTCCATAGGACTTCTTTTGACTTTCTCTTTACGCATTTTACATGTCCACGAAATGAGTTTGCGGTTCGTTTTTTCCTGAGCTCTATCGTTGCACCGTGTTGCAAATATTCACCAGGATAACTAATGCTAAAACTCTTGTGCTGAATGGAAGAATCTTTGTTTTTATACGACATTTCAACGCGTTCGTTGGATTTGCATGACAAAGTAATTTTGTCGTCGGTAAATGACAGATATGATTCTGCAGGTAAAGCTTCAAAATCTGAAACAATTATGGAAAATTTCATTATTTATCAGTTATTTTTTAGTAGAAATGTTTAGCTGTGATATTTATTTAGCTGACCTTTTGGTCGGGGTACAGTTACAGCAACTTTGTCGCTTCTGTCACCAAATTCGCCCTGACATTCATAGCTGCCACTAAGTTCTTCAGGACTCGATGTGGCATTCACAATGAAGCCGTATTTTGTGTCATAGGTTACATCAATTTTGTTATCCGAAGTTACCGGATGCCCATTCTGAAAAAATGGATTAACCAGATTTTTGGTGTAATACGAATTACTTTCCTAAAAAACTAAAAGAACTCCTGATTAACCTTTAATAGTGTCGCATTCAAGTTTGCAACATGCGAACTGCACGGAATAACAACTTGTGAAGTTTTCTTGTCCATTTTAATTGCAGCATTTGTATTTATCTTGGTGTTAAAGAGAGACTTTTCTTCATCTGAAACAAATTTAAATTTAATTGGTAACCTGTATAAAGGAACAAATCATAAAAGAAACGTCCTTACTTACCATAAGAATATCTGTAGAAAGAAAATGATTTCGATCCGTCGACGCTCCTGCAGGTGTAATTGCCTGTAACCGAAGACGGATCGTTGGCTGTCCATAACATGGCTTCATAACACGTTTTGGACGGAGTTAAAATGTGATCAACATAGGCCCTTGAAGCTACTATTAAATTAGATGAAATGTCCTTCCCTTCAAACTCCCATTCCACTGGATAGGCAGCCCTGCAATGGAACTGTACACTGCCCAGATTCTTATACTGAATTTCACCACGGGTTACATTCACTTGGTTAAAAAGGTTAACATCATCAGATGATATTTCATATATGTAGGGGTCCTGATTCTCTGGTGGACAGTTAAGGCATTCTTCACTAGTGCAAATGGCCAAAGCCGACGAAACAACAAATATAAGATAAAATACAAGGAGCACAATCCTATGCATTTTACGGCTTGAAGGTGAACTTATTGTAAAAATTAATATTCCTTGAAAGCAGTGAGACCCTCGGCCACTCAAATCAAAATTAAATTATAAGTGTGATGCGTTCCCATCTGAATACGGCTGTGGCTGTTCAGCAACTAAACAATCTATTTATAGCAGTTTTTCATGGAGGAAGATTTCATAACCTGTTTCATTACGTAGGAGTGTAGTTATCGTTTTTACGCAATGCAGTTTTAAAAACAAGAAGGACAAGTTATTCAGTACAACAAGTTCAAAAGGTGAAAAGCTATAACTTAAAAACTATTTTTTGTATATTTACATGTCTTGACTTCTGTTCTAGTGATGGTCATTGAATCAATATTCCCTCTGTCATATCATACTTATTATTTTGTAAGGGTTTCAAACGACGTTCAATAAATTAAATTAAATTTCAAGGAGTATCTCTAAACCAGTATAAAGTATTTTCGGAGTTTTTACCTGTTTTTACATGGAATAAGTGGCGAAAATGGAAAAATGTAAAAACTCACTTTAATACATGAATTGCTTCAGCTTGACGCCGTTGTCTGACTAAAGAATTATTTATTCGCCACGAAACATTGAGTACATTAGCACAGGCATTCATCATCATTGGCCCAGTATTAATTGCTAGTTGTAAGTTCTTTGCGGAATGAATGACAGCTTACTGTGTTCTCAGAATCGTGTGATAGATACTTGTTACTCGGTCTTAACTGTAGCTCTGACTATAAGAAAAACAAGTTCAAAAGGTGAAAAGTTATGAAGGACGGAGTCTGTTTTAGAACTAGAAGAGTCAGTAGCTGTCACTTCGATTAGATTAGATTAGGTTCTAGTTCATCTGTACTTTTGATGCAGCAATATTTTTTTCTTAAAAAAGAACTGGACGCGGAAGCATTCGGGATTAATTATATAGTTTATTGATTCAGTTTCATGGTCGTCTCGTTGCAAGTCCACCAGCTCGTTTTATGGAAACTATTTCGTGTCACATCCAAGCAGTCCCTTACCAAAACCCTATCGCTTACGCTTGTTTTAATTTCAAGCTGAAGTGGTTACGGGATTTACACCTAAAATACCGATAATGCCATGGCCTATAGATTACATGACCACTCGAAGTGTGAACACTCGAATATAAATTATAGAATGAAACAATGATATCAGAGAAATGCAGACAGTTTAAGTAATTAAACCATGTCATAGTGATAGTGATAACCCTCTGCGGCTATCGTTTTCAAAATTAAATGGGACTAATTCTTTGATAGAATAATGAACTTCACATGTGGCTCTCGCGTTCGCATAAAAATAGTAAGCACGTGTGAATCTGACATCGGCACCTGTCAGGTGCAGATCATTTATATAGACACTGGCATTCGTAATCACATTCTTATCATGTTCTATATTATAAGTTTTATTTGATTGATTGATTTGACAAGCAACCGAAGCTTATTAAAACGATTCCCCACACTTGAAAAATACGCACTACTTAGTGGAAGCTTCGAAAATGAAGAGCATTTCTATTTTGAGCGTCCTTATCTGGACCACCTGTGGCCCCTGCCACGCCTTAACTACCCATGGTTCACGAGCAACTGCACTTCCCAAAGGTCCTCCTCCAATTCTTCAGCAGTTTGTATCCAAATGGCTCCCAACGCCACAAAAGTTTAGTTCCATATTGGAGTCTTTGGCACTGGATCTTCCAACAGGTGTAGAACTCATAGGTAATCTTGGAGATGACGAACTATTGCCAAGTATTTACTATAACAGATATGGCGAACTGATTGATCTAAAGTAAGTTAACATAGCAAATGCCTAAGCTATTCCTTTGTATAGTGATTATATTTACGAATTTATCTACATTAACAAAGACATCCCCGAGTGACCAACGCCTCATCAATATCTATTGGCGCTTCGATGTCTGGAAAACGAATTACTTTCAATATTTCAATCCCACACGTTGAGTTTAAGTGTGTTGACTGTATTTATGAAATAGATGACTCTCAAGGTTCCGAATCTAGCAGATACTCTTTAAATAACATTACCGTTGCAGTCACCAACCTCAACATGATTTTAAATGCTGACCTCGTCGAGAAAGATTTTGATTATGGTGACGAAGAAGGCTCTCTTGCTCTTGAAAACATATCTACGAGTTTCGTTGTGGAGGAGTTTTACTCCTTCTTTGCCAACGGATCCCAAACTTGGGAGAATGGAACTGTGCAATATTTCTCCAACTATAAGGAAGATTACGCCGAATTTTTCAGGGCGGGCTACGAGTTTTACGAGGAAGTAGTTCCATATTGGATCGGAGAAGAATATTTGAACTGCTTTCTTGTAAGAATTCTTTTAACATAAAGCTTTCCGCATATTCGCCTCTAAAGTCCACGTATATATATTAATCCTAATACGTGATGAATATTATATGTAAATTGCTTCCCGATAATAACATAACATGCTTAATTCATTTATTAGGGTGGACACACCGATTTTTTGAGCTGCATGTGGTACTTCCAGTATCAAACTCCTTATCATCAAGGATTTTCACAAATTTTGCATGCACTTGGTAACACTTTATCAACATTTTATACATGACGATGTTATTGATAAATGATTAAGATAATCAAGTTGTCATAAACTTGAAAAATAGGTTTGGCAGCTGCTAGAAAATCTCCGGAGTTTAACAAGCCAATTATGGAAACAACTGATCCCATCGCAATAATGAACAAACTATTCTTCCAATATGGTACTTACATGATACAAACAGCTAAGTTTTTTACCAACTGGGACGTTGACGAAAGCAATTTGCCAATGGATATTAATTACGAGTCAACGAAAACAAACTGTAGCAATGGTGGAGCTGAATGTGATACTTATATGAACAGCATATATATGAACGGGTAAATTATGGGATTTACAAAATATTTACTGTATAATTACAAACACCTGATTGATCAGTCCATCAAAATGCCATTTATTGGTTTAGAAGCGACACATTTGTTTACGGCCTGACACAAATAGTTGCGAACTGCAGAATCAGAAGCTACTTAATTGACTACGAGTACAGAATTCCCAATTTGGTTCTAAATAGCAAAGGATATTTGCGGAGCAGTGTGAATCAAAATACTGGCTCGGAACTTATTCATGAAGGCATAGAAATTTCAATTACCAAAGCTCGGTTTGGATTAAATGGATACTTTACATCGGACGAGAACGGGATCATTCAGTTGCATGACTCAGACATTAGGCTGACCTTGGATCAGGCGACTGCCCACGTACCAGTTGTTACTCTTATAGAAAACGGAAGCAGAACAGAATTGCAGCCTGTTACCGTAGACATTGCTCCAGAAATTTGGAAGGTTTGGAAGTCAGTGGATGAACACGGTGTAACCCTTCAGCAACGGTATAGCAAATATGTAGAGGATAGTATCAATGACTTTTTGGTAAGCAAAATTTTTGAAACGAAAGTCAAAATATTAAACACGTGGTATTGCAAACTGAAATTTTTTCTTCATTACTATAGGCTGGTCGAACATCTATTTGATAATAAAGCAGCAGAGGGAATAACCGGAAATTTTAAACATATTTGTAGTATAGATTACTTGGTTTATTGTTTTGGTAACAAACGCATTAACGTTCAACGAAAGTTACTAACTTCCATTTCAATCAACAGCAACGATTTATGTATAGGAGCCATGGGACATTTAAATATTCGTCACGCGGGCCCTAATCCACTACGCCTATCGACGGATGTCGTAATTAGATTTAAAAAGATCAGAAGACCACATCTAAATTCATTTTGAACTCAATTTATTTTTAACACAATACATAATTAGTTATTACACACTTTTCTTTGTTTTAGCTTTCAACTTTAATACCACACGTGCAAATTAGTCCACGTGTACCATTAAATCACATATATTCTTTAATTTAATACTCTTCTTAAAATAGAGTAGCTAAAACGATGCTTTGCTTTCACTTTGTTACATTAAATATAGAACCACTTAGACCCTATGAAAACCTAACTGCTTTCTTCTTTGCTCGCTCGTAAAATTTTAATAAAATATCAAAGTATTTTGACAGATACTTTCAAAACAAATCTTGTAGCAGATAATTCCAGTTTCCCAATCTAAATCAGCAATCATGTGGATTAAGCATGCCGCTTTAAATCCACAAAATGTTATTTCAACATTTCTTTTCTTATAATGTAGTATTAATACCACTTGTGAAAGCTCAGGACGGGCAGTTGTACCCTTGAATTATATTTAGATTGCAAATTTAGACACTTTTCTTAAAATAGGATGGGTTTAAACGATTGCTGGCCTTTTCACTCTGCAAGCTCAGAACTATTCGATATGTCGGTGAGTAGTGCCGCATTTCGAGTGCACGAGTACATTGAAAAATTATTTGCAATACCAGGAACAGTTGACGCAAAAGAACTCGTTGGGGTCCCTAATCCAGGTTATCTCACTACTGCTGCCAGAGCTCAGCGATATTTCCATCTTTTTTTTTCATTTTCCTTTGGTGTCTTTGCCGCCGTTCGTTTTGTGTGGATCTTTTGTCATTGGTCCAACTGGACTGAACCAAAACCGTACTTTGAGACTGCAGTCTACTTGTACATTACAATCGGCTGCTCAATCTTTCTCCATTTAGCCTGCACAATTGAAACACAGCGCGACGATTTGTATTTTGTAATTAGCCATGCCAGAATTGCAAAGCGTTACCGCCCACCGTCATGGACATGTATTGGGAACGCTACAAAGCAACAAATTTTTGTTTATTGTCTTTCAATTTTTCCCATATTCATTGCCATCACTTGTTTCCTGTTTCCTTTCACGCTGACTTTCGACCCGTTTCAATTAATTTTTGGGACCAGCTTGACAGTTAAAATTATTGGAGCAACTGTTTACGCATTTCACGCACTTGTAGACATAATATGCTTAGTTGGCTTCTTCATAATGTCATTGTCATTTCTAGAAACAGTACACGCCCAGTCAAAGGAATGCAGCAAGTTTAATGACAAAACAAGAGCGAAATTTGTTGCATTTATTGGCCATTATCGAGTGTGCTAATTATCAACTATATTATACAAGAAACGATCATTCCCTTCTTTGTTGTTCTGATTGCTCTTGGAATACCGATTGCTACAGTGGCCATGTACTGTTCTATAAGGTTATGGGGTAAAATAGATCCACTGATTTATCTTGGATTTCCAACAACCAGTACCTGCTGCATTGCGATCGCCATTGGCTTCACATGGCTATCAGAAATTCCGATTCAACACTGTCAAAACGGACGTTCCAAGTGGTGGTCAGAATTTATGTCAAAATGGGTGTGCAAGATGCTAATCTCATTGTCAAATCCGGGACTTCGATTGGGGCCTTACGGAATAGTTAGCAAGCAGCTAGGTATGGGAATCTGCAACGATATTATTGAAAATACTGTTGATTTGTTATGCATTCAGTAAGGAAAGCATGTTGAGTACCATTAAATTTGTTGATTACATTGTATGCATTACATTTGTCCAATAAAAGACTTAGAACGGCATAATAATGATTACAAAGTTCAGAACTACAAATCCATTGAATACTACAAAACTTCAATACTAAATACTGGTACGGCGTTACTAAATACTGCTATTGTTACTAAATACTGTTACTGTTACTAAATACTATTACTAAATACTGACAATTTTGAAAAAATACATAAAGATTGTAATACATATCTGCAAAGAAAAAGAAAGTTTGTACTGGTTTTAGTCACAAAACACTGATATAATGAATAATGACAAAAACAAGGAGTATTTCCGGTCAAGTAGGAAAACATTAAAAATTCAGTAATATATAACAGTTTAATATTTAGCTTACTTCACAAAAACTAGTTACTTTCATAAGTAATATGAGGAGTATAAAGAAACAATATCACAATGTTGTGACTACTCGTGCATCTACGATGCTTCTGCAATATGCGAATGAATTTTATTCACTTTTTACTTTAACATTGTTGTAATTTATGACATTTAAAGAACAAAAGAAATAAACTAGACAACAGATAACATAACGTGTAAAGTACGCACACGGCTTGTTTGATACATTTGTATGTGTATGATCATGGTGAAAGCCGGTAAAAGTATTTTAGTTTATCGAGATTCAGTGCGGTTAATGATACCAGCTGCGGCCATAGTTTTGTGTAGTAATTGTAATTATTACAGTATTTGTACCAAGAGACTTGTTTTCCAAAATGAGACAAAATACTATCAATTTTATAGATCTACTTTGTGAAGGAGGGTTTTACCATAAACATCACATCAATAAACCAATCCTGATGTGCAGAGTAGTAGTCTTTTTTCGTGTCGCGTTGCAGAATCGCAAAGTCTCCGCATCGAAAGCATACAGGCCGGAAATGATTCAAGAGTTTGGTAATATGACGCCTTTTGGAAGGATTTCGAACTTTGTACACTTCCTGCTTCCAATTCTCAATAAGACCGTTTGCGTCTTCGAAGAGTTTAGCCCCAAGAGTTAGCATGATGTAGTTCAGAGAGTCGCCCATGACCGTTAAGGCAACAATTAGTGCATAGAGAGACGGATTTAGAACTGAAAACCCATAAAAACACATGATATGCTCGTGAACCTGGATTGTAAATCCGACTGGGAGTAGCGACGCCAAGGCTGCAGCGCATCCCTTAACATTGATGCATCGAATCCGAAAGAACTTATCATATCTGCTAAGCATCGGGTAGTCCAACATGTCTGCCTTACAATGTCCTAGACAATCATAAAATATGGGTGTTTCCAGTATAACAGTCAGACCGAGGACACTGATTGTTCTCAAAGGACACGACAGCAAAAGCATCCAAATAAACACACGTACTGACCACCAAAGTATTAGGGCTGGTACTGGCCACTGGCCAAGATAGTTTGGGGTATAGTAATATTCCAGAATGGAGTGAATCGGATCCAAATCTGGTTGCATAGGCAGCATTGACAAAGGAACGACAATTGGGAGTGAATGTGTTATCAATACAGTTCCAATGCCAATCAAACCCAGAATGTCATTACTGCTTAATTTTCCTCTTCGGTGTTGAGTTTGAACTCCTTCAAGTCTATCCAGTTCAGACAGAAGTATCATGACGTTGTTGAGACTATCCACAAACCTGTGGGCGTGGACAATAAGAACAACGTCAAAAGTGAAAGCAAGGAATATTCCGAGAGAGAAAAACACCCAGATCCATACACAAGCCCAGGGATAATCATCTCCTAAATAGTGGGATGATTTCCAAATGGCGGCAAGTAGAAGCCAAAATGATCCCGTAAGCGTAAGGAGTGATGACAATAAAAACAACTTATATTTTTTATCGCCTGGACTCAAATTTCCTAAGTTTCCTTTTGCCGTATTCCAATAGAAAATATAGGGCAAGCAATGGAAACGGCTGAGCGTTTCATTAAGCTCCCATGCCTTTACAGTCCACTGATTAGCCATTTTATACAACCTTTAAACCAACAGTTACCAAACTTACCGATTGATTTTCACACACTAAGTGCAGCAAAAGTGGAATTTTCTTTTGTCAGGCTGTCCAAGTTGTGGTGAATATTTAAAAATGTATTTGCTGGTGAGCTTAATTTTGAATAATTATCCAATTAGCAGTTTAGTTTATGTGTCGTAATTTCTGTCAATTAGGGACTTCGCAGTATCACACCAGCAATAGAAAGTATTACACAAATATTTTTATTGAAACTAATTGTCAAATTGTTTGCTCTCTTCGAGAGCTACAAAACTATTATGTAAGTTTTACCTGGGCAAATATTACGCTATTACTGAACAAAGGAATGAGTTTTCATTGGAGAGAATATTTACAAGACGGTATGTTATACCAAGCCAGCCACGGGATTATGCATTGGGTAATATTTCAACTATTTATTTACAGGGGATTGGTTGTGCACTCATGGCATAATATAATTTCACATTATGGTTTGCACATTATAAAAAACAAACCATTTTTTCCAGCACACTCGCATCTATTATGTACAAAGAACTTTAGTCCAGGTGCAAGACTCAATTACATAATGTTCATGGATTTTTAAAATACTTTGTTAGACGTGTTTGATGCAAATCCACTTACAATTAGATAACTTTGTAACATTTTAGAAGTGAACTGATCTAAAATCTTTAAGAACGGTGTCCAATTCCTCCTGGGAAGTTCCGGTTAGAGCAAGTCCTTCGAAGAAAATTTTTTCAATACTTTCTCCAAACACCCCTGTCTGCAACGAGCGAATCCCGTCAAGTGAAATCTAAACAAGGTTAAGTATGCAATCATTACTAGTGATGATTTTTTTACAGTTAATACGCCAAATGAGGATTTTTACAATCTTACTGTGGATATTTTGGTTGCAGCAGCGCTGTACTGGATACTACCCAAACGCTCGAGTTGGCTAACCAAAAAGTTATCGTATTCGTCCTGCACCAAACAAATAAGGTAATGAATAATTGAATTTTAAGATATTCAGGAGGAGATTTATTAGGATTGTTTTGACTTACCCGCTTTGACACATCAGAACTGAGACGTAAGTAACGGAGCTTCATATTTCGAATAGCTATCATTAGAGTCTCGTCAGTAATGCCGGTCATGACATTCAAATCCGTCAATTCCAAAGACTTGAGGTCTAAAATTAGTCAGTTAAAAACAAATATTCACTTTAATGTTCAATTCAATGTCATGTTGTAAGAAAAATAATTTGTTAAAGTACATTTCAGCTGACAAATACTGGGATTCTCTGTATTCAAACCAATAAGCCCAATATCTCCTAGACTTGGACATCCACAAAGTTTAATATGTTCCAGCAACGGCAGTCCTTTCCACAGTTCTAGAAAGAACGAGTTCCAAGCTGAGCATTTCCGCATACACAAATACGTCAGATTGGAGCAGGTTTTAGAAATTTGGAATGCTTCCAGGGGTACTCCAGTGGGACTCCTGTATTTAATAGCCAACGACTTCATGTTTGGACGAGTTGACCGACCAAATAAGAGTGTAACAAGGTTCTTATCGTAAATATATCCGTCGTCTCCTTGCTCAGCATGCAGTGTTAGGCATATTCCTTTTAAATTTGGACTTTTGATTTCCGAACTCTCATCAATCAAAACCTTGTACTGCTTCCAGTTGTCAAGTTGAACTATTCGGAGCTGTGGAAACTCGTACATCTGTAAACTACTAGGGTCCATGCAGTCCAAGGACCAAATCAAGTCTCCATACAAGTCCTTAAATGCAGGAAGAAAACGGAGGTCCTCGCCGTCTTCAATCTTGACCTTGGCTTTCGAACAAATCTCGAAAAATGGTAGGAGAACCTCTAAATCGAGGTTCTCGTGATTGCTCACAGCTTCACAGATGGTTCCAAGCTCAAACATTTTCATCTGCGTTTTACGCCTGAGACCAACTTTAATAATTTCTATAATAGTATTTAGATGAACGGTGAGATCAGCCACAGTATAGTCATAATTGTTTACTGAAGGATGTCGAAAGTCTTCCAAACTAGTGAATGCTCCGATTTGGTGGGCAATTCGCCAAAATAGATCCAGTTGAGCGGGTGTTGGAGAACTTTCGGGTTCACAACACGTTACACTATAAACACCAAGTCTTTTTAGCTTCCTAAAAGATTTGGGAATAAACACATAAGGAAAGTTTTTATCAGTTGTCAGCAAATACTCTCCCCAATATTCAGGATAAATAGTTGCTAGGTCGGTGCATTCAAAATCTTCGAGACTTTTAAACGACTCGATAAATTTAAGAATGATTTCATTCTCAATTGGAAGCTGTAGACTTTGTAGACTTAGTTGTTTGACGTGTGGCGCATAGTTTTTCATAAACCAATCAAGATCCGGATTTAGTAGAAACTTTTCCCATATTTCAATTGCATCTCCTTCCTCGACGTGTACAAATGCAAGTTTTGGAAGTATAAAGTCATCAGAGAAACGCAACTTCCGGAATTCAGAAAGTGTAATCGCATATTCCTGAGTAGGATCGGTATGATCCATGCATATTTCGACATGTCTATTGTTAAGACGCCGGGTCAAATGAGTTTCGGCTAGTCTTCCAAATCGTCTGGATACTCGTCGTAGTAGAAGAGCTTCATTATAGTCAAAATAACTGAAAATTTCCTCCTTCGATTCTTCCTGCAGTGAGAACAAATCATAATTAGAAATTAGCAATGTAACTCTCATTATTGTAAATTAATGGAAGCATTATATATGATACCGGTAATAGTTCAAAATACGTGAGCAATTCCCCAGTCACAATATTATTCTCCATAGTTAAAATCGAAATTGTTAATGTGGTAGTAACACGACAAATAACAACAGAACTGTTCTTTTACTGGTACGTAATGAAAGTGAGACAAAGAAAATATGTAAGATTTTCCGTGAAGGTTTTGACCGTTACTCAATACAAAAAGGTGCGGGTTCTAAAATTACTGACCAATGTCCATTGCATTAGCAAAAAGGCATCATGCTTCACGTGCAAAGGGTACTTACAACTTATACAGATTGAGGAATTCGGTTGCTTTGCTTTTAAGGGTGCGTAGTGTCATTGACCTATGTATGCATTTGGTAAGTTCAGTTATGCAAACTGAAGCAGAGTTGGTTCAATAGGTCATCAACTCAATATATTTACTAGTGTTAACTGGCCAGTTGGTAATGTTGTGCAACACAGTATGACCAACTGAATAAGCATTATTTAGAAAAATTCAGTAATTTCCGGGAAGATTTTATAAAACTTTCAGTATAACACTTCATAATTTTGCCCATTAAAACAACATTGCAATATTTGATACGAATACATTTCGACTTACCGCAAGTGTGCGTAATAACTATGTATGCGAACAAAGGTTAGGTAAAACAAAGATTCATTATTATTAATTTATTGCAGTTCATATTTTCTATCCAGAATACGAGCAATTTCAGGTGTTCATGATGTCAGCAAGCAAATCACTTCAAGTTCATAATTTCCACGTGCCTAGAGTGTCTCAAAGGAGATAGACGTGTCAGGCAGTACTTGATGCTTTGAATATTTGCTAACAAACTTATATATCTACTCAAATGACACTCAAATGACATCACATGAGATGTTCTATACATGCAAGAAGAGATTACGAAACAGTTACAATTTTTTTCTCATCGATTTTTCAAATTCTTTGTTCACATAAAGAGCAGCATTAAAGTTACCCAAAGAGATTACCCTATGACAAGACAGAAAATTAAATAAATATCGATTTAGGTACCGTGAGGTAGGTTAGAGGGAAATTGAGCAATCGATCCAATTCATAAACCATTGCATTGCAAACGTATAAGGAACTAAATCTATATTTACTATTAAGCTTCATTTCTTACTCCTCTCGAAAAGAATGATAAGGTCGATGAATCGTCCGCAAAAATTCTTTGCCTAGCCTGTTTTCAAGCTTGTATCAAACTTTACCCGCGTATCTCCATACTATCAATTCTGGCTCAAGGAATGTACTAGAAGCGTAGAGAAGCCCAAAAAATCGTGCAGTTGCATTTTTTAAAAATCGTAAAATATAGTGCATAAGGAGCTGAAAGCCGTATTTGTAAAGACCAGATATCGCCTGCTTTAGGACCAAGTTAGGTTAAATTTTTCAAAATTGCTTTGTGGCTATTAGCTTGTCAAGTGCTTTATCTCGACATGTAAAGATCGGTTTGACAAACGATCACAATTTGCGAAACAAACGAATATGCAAAAACCCTTTTTTTGCTATCATTTTTAGCATCCGATTATGCAACGCCAACTCATAATCTTGATTTCTTTAATTTCGTCAAACTGGCAAGATGCATTTACCCTTTACTTACTACTTACGTTGTAAACCATTACCTCTGTCAAGTTTCCTTACAGCTAACTATATATCCAACTACAATTCTGCAAACTACACTTAATAACGGAAAATATACCCTGTCAATCCAACCCATTACGCTCTTTCTCAAACGCCCTCTTCTTTTGTTCTATTTCGACTTTTTTCTGTGCAAAAAACATCAGTGCACGTGAAATGCTAGAGCTCTCAAACCTCAATAGCGAATTTCCTTGGTACAAAATAAAATTTAAGACAATCCCTGTGCGCTATGTTTTCCCATACAATAAAACAAGCCATAACTCGTCGATTAGCAATCATAAAATACTGTGGTTGTGCAGCTTTGCACTGGGACACCCAAACGCACGGATATTCCTCCTAAAAGCTCGAGAAACATTAGAACTCCAAGTAGGACAAATGTCTTCGGTCCACTCACACAACTTTGCGGATGTCTTGATTGGTACAGCTTCAGCCCAGTTAAGGTCACACAAATATACATGAAACAAGTATCGTGGTGAAAGTTGCTGCGATTGGGACAAAAGTGATAAAACGCCCTTAACACTCCCTCAACAATTATTGCAATCCCGATGGCATAGTCAAGTCCTGAATGTGGCGGAATTCCTGTGAATGATTTTCCACTTTTAACAATCTCTTTACTCACCAAGGACACCCACAATATTGCCGAGACGCCCGCACATAAGTAGCCAACATTGGATAGCACATGGTTAAAGTCTTTGGTAACCCACCAGAGAACTTTCTTGGGATAAGCACATTCATAGTTGTAATAACAAGTGTCCAGATTTCCAGTTTGGTTCGTGTGGAACAGATACATGATAACAACCTGGAATGTAGGAAGAGTATAGTATACACCGACAGGAATGACTGTTCCAAGATAAAGCTTTGATTGTTTATCTAAACGGTGGCTACCATGGGTTGTAAGGTCGGATATTGTTATGGGATTTGCAGGTGTGAGCTTATTTCGCAGCCAACCAGTAAAGAACTTGCACCATTTCCAGTCTGGGGCAGGGTCATACAAACGCTCCCTCTTTCCAAGCCACCTTGACATGATGCAACCGCATATTACAGTCACAGATATAAACAGCGATGACGTAACTAGTGGAATGGCCAAACCAATCGTGTATGCTTGACCGGGCGTTGCGTCTTTTACGACAGCTTCAATCTTTTTGTAAATAGAGAAAATATCCCAAAGATTTTCGGGACAAGATGTTTCACTGGTGTCAGGAACTAGAACAAGATAAAAGCCCTTGGGATATGAAGATCGCTGCAGGGTTACTGCTCCACGGGATGTCATTGTGAGCCAGACGCCCCGAAAGCGCACATTTTCTTCCGCCTTTACAGGGATGTTACGGTAGAACTTTTGCGGTTTTCAAAAAATAAAATTAAACTGGGGGGCTATGAAACTTTTATTAAAATTGGTGTTAACATGATGGCGAAAGTCTGCTTATCCATATTCCATGGGTCATTGTTGGAAATATAACGTCTCAAGGTGCTGGTGATACAGGGATGTTACGGTAGAACTTTTCCGGTTTTCAAAAAATAAAATAAAAATGGGGGGCTATGAAACTTTTATTAAAATTGGTGTTAACATGATGGCGAAAGTCTGCTTATCCATATTCCATGGGTCATTGTTGGAAATATAACGTCTCAAGGTGCTGGTGAGCGCAAAATGGAAGCCTTCTAAAATTTCCCGTTTCCAAGGGTATTTTTGGCTCCAGTGTCAATATTGGCCATTGTATATAACCAATCGGCACATTTTCGGATAGAGCAAGTTCATCTTGACCGATTTGGAGTCATTGATTTAGGATATACACACAAATGTTAGAGTTATGGCGCCCGAAAGCGAAACCATTTGATGATGGAATCCTGGACCAGCATACTTTGGGGCCATTTGGCGGTCATGTTCACCATTTTTAAATGGTTCTTCCAGTATATATGAACTCTAACACCCTGAAATAATACGCAACCTGTTTTTTGTCAACATCTTTGCGCAAATTCTACACGAAATTCAGTCAATTTGACTTCCTGGAAAACTTTTGAAACCGGAAATGGTCACTGGCCGGAGACAACAATTTTTTTGAATGTTAAAATCAGCGAAGATTTGTAGCTTGTCTAATAGGGAACAACTTTTGTTCAGCTTGTTTTGTGAAATTCCGTGATTTTATACCCAAAATTACACATTTTGTCCATAAAACTCGATGGTTTTTACTCCCTTTTGGAAACAGGTCTGATGAAAGCATCTCACTTATTTGGCGATATTATGGCTATTTTAAATGTTATGAAACTAGTGAGCACAGTTTAAGAATCTTCAAGGTTTGCTCGT
>JAAXOA010000765.1:0-19900 GCA_036561885.1 Salina celebensis
TAGGAGACAAAGCGTTGTTTGTGTTTTAGCGTAAGCCACGAAAACTCACCGTAAAAACATTTTCAGATTGGGTGGGGATGTTTGGTAGAAAATACTACAACAAAATAGACGATCTTACAATTTGATTGTGTCGGTGATGATTGGGTTTGTCGAACACTCCTTGCACTTTACTGGAAAATATGGAAATAACCCCAGCCAGTTTTAATGCTTTCTGCTGCCAACCAAAACTTGTTTCCCAATGCCATGTGTATAATTTTAAACGCAACTTAGCCAGAGACGCTTTGATATTTTCCGCATACATAATTAAATCAATTAATAAAATTGCAAACCGCCATTGTTTACGTCGAGTCAGACTCTTTCGTCAGTTTCTTTAACGAATTTTTACGCAAACACGCCAAAAATAAAGCCATGTGTACGTGCGAAAAATGAGTAATCAAGTAATTTTTCGTGATTACGGGTGCCAACAAAATAGTCGATTATAAAACATTGCTATTAAATGAAATCCGTTAAGATTAGATTGACTATTTCTGACTTTTTACATGTCTAACATGGTTTTTCTATTATAGGTATGTAATTATCGATTCTTGAGTAAAAACTGTTTGGCTCAAACTGGTCCTTTACCGTATCAAAAGGTTATAATTGAAAAAACGAACATAACCTTTTGAACGTCTTCGCCCATCTCCTTGTCATGTTGAACCTTGCTGTAGTCGTTCTTTGTTGATTTTCAAAGGCCAAACGACATGCCAATTCCTATTGGATTTATGGCTAGAAGAAAGTCTTCGTCAATTAGGAAATGTAAATATCCCAACTTGTAAGTGTGTTACTGATACATGAAATCCTTCAGGATGCCACATCGTCTGGTGGATCCCATTATCATGTTAAAAGCAGTGTCACATTGGATCACGTTGAAGTGACGTCTCATTACGCGTCATGATCAAACCTTATTGCATTTTAAATCAGCTTACAGTAGTAGTACGAAGTAATTGTGCATGTGTTGCATATTATAACGCAGTCATATTGATGATATTGTCTCTAAACTCTAAATGTAATCATAATTCGTCAGTTTTTCGAAGGCTCATTTTCATTCCATTTAGCAAATAAAATATTTATCTATTTGAAAGCGATGACGGGACGCAGCTTGCAGGTGACACAATCAAAGACAGTAAAACAAAAGCCAGAGAGGTATGACTTAACGAACACAACTTTTGATAGTGATCACAACAAGAGTTTCTTCCTACACCCAACAAGAATCAAAATATTATGATAAGGCTCACGCTGAGATCGCATTAATGTATTGACCAAATGGTCAACTTTTGGCCGTGCCTATATCGATTTATTAGTAATTTTTTTATTGTAGTTTTTCCTCAATCATAATCTCGCCACCACACTAGGTTAGGTTGTGTTACATGCCCATCTTGTTTCGGAAATGATCCTCGTTATCGAATTTCAAGCTCTCAAATTTCCAATAATAATACATCATTGAACAGTCATGGGCTTGTCTTCCGATGAAGAAATAAACCGTTGCAACGCTAGAATTAAGCATTGCGAAACTNTCATTTGACACTGTAGCGCGTTGTGAAATGCCAAAAATAAATGTTTGCATAGGGAGTTTACTAAGAAAAACTCACATTTTAGGGTGTATTGTATTTGCAGTTTATTGCTGCGTTTAGCAGTTGAAAAGTTCGTGAAGAACGAGCACTTATTTGTAATAAGTATTCAATTTTCTAAATGACATAATCAATATCTGTGCACAAAGGTATAAAAGTAACAAAGAAATTGTTCTGCTGACAATTGAACTGTGCGTCTGATTTAGTGTATTTTGCAAGGGCGTTGTTCAGACCTCGTTATGATATGATGATAGTTGTTGCTAGTTCTTTTCGAATTTTTCGCTTCATGAGCAAATAGCGATCATTTTGATTCATTGCATGACTAGACAAGCTGACGATTTCAAAGAATAATGAGATGTGTACATGTAGATTGAAGATGATATCTTGAAAATGTGATTTGATCTTGTGTACAGATAGAGAGCACGACTAACCGAAATATTTATCATGAAGACTGTATCATTTACATTGATATCACATTAAAAGGAAAATGGAGAATGAATGTTTGTCAGCGATGTTGGCGGTGAGTGACTTTGTCATGGCCTGACACGAGGAACAAGTTAAATTCAGGCTGAAATCATTGTAAAGGAAATGATAGGATCCTTTATAAAGTTGAAACGCAATCAACCAAGGAGTATTGGGCAATGCAACAATTTGAATTGCATAATGCTTACTATTAAGCGCTCAAGTATATATTTTTTAATATGAAACTTTTCCCACTAGACTTGTATTTTCATTTGCGCTGCTGTTTCGTACTGATTTTGGGTGACTGGAAGGGTTGGACTCTGTGAGAAACTTTCTTCTAGAAGTCGGCTCTCTTGAATAAATTAAAGCGAGTGGTCTTTGAGACGTTTTGGATGGCAAAACTAAGTTTAAAAATTGCCTTTCGAGTGTATTAGAGATGAAAGGAGGCGCGCATCTAAGAAATTATTAAAATCCATAAGATAAATTGCTCTGTTCCTTCCTCCATTTCAAGAAAAGCGAGAAGTCTTTCCTATATTTTTGGGCGAGTCGTTATTGCATAAATTTCCTATGTAAATGATGAGCAGCAGCTATACTAAAATTCTTAACGTACTACTTAAAATATTTATAGTTTTTTTTCTATTGAGCCAATTGAGTACGTAAATAGAACGGACATTAGCAATCTTAAAGTATACTTTTTAAAGGAACACAGCAATTTAAGATATTTACATTCATCTTTTGGTAATAAATTTATCTTCGTCAACAGAAAAGGGTAGCAGACCACACCGCCTGTGCCACTTGTAAATGTCGATGTCAATGCTCAAATCATGTAGGAGGTTTTTTATTTCCTTAAAACATTAATTTCTGCACTGTCATACACTTTAATCAAGCGTAGTGTATCTTTTTATTATCAGTTTGACTTGAACATGTACGCGCTTGGAAAGGCAAACATTGTTAACCTTTGATAACATTGACGTGAATTATCGTTCTCGAGGACAGGCTTCCCAGACACAATTCATAAGGAAGGAACCACAAAAGTGGAGATTGGAAATTGGCATGATTTCTTAAGGACAAAACTAAGCTTCCATACGAAAATTCTGTTTCCTAAAAGTTTGCTAAAGAAAATGAAGTTGGATATTTGGGTTTCGTCTTACGTTTTCTTTGTTTTGATAAACAAAAACTATTTTCGTATGTATTCAAGAAAATACCACAGTATTTAGAAGAAGATAGTTTGCGTGGTTGACATATCATTAACCATAAGACACTACGGTGTAGACAGGGGAAAATGATATAAAACAACGGGAACTCGGGAAAAATACACGGTGAGTTATGCCTACGACGAGTTTCACAGTTAGCGACCATGTTTTTATGTGCATGCCTCTTTGTTCGCTGCAGTTTTCGGAGTTGAGATTAAAAGATAGGAAACGATGAAATAGGATGATTTTTTATAAGCACATTTCCTACCTTATCGCCATCCAAATATTAAGCCTCTTTGCGGGTTAGTTCTTCATGAAAGTTGGATGTTTTTTTTTACCTACGCATGGATTATTCTTTGTTTTTCAACCAGTCAACCAACACAAAGTACTTAATTCTGAGAAATTACGCATTTCGTCGGAAATCGCTGAGTTTTGTTTTTGTCTTTTGTTTGAATTTACGATTTCGAGAAAACAGTACTAGGTAAAAAGTTAAGACAAAGAGATAACTGTTTCTGTTGTCCCTATAGGTCTAGACCAGAGTATGCGGGCGAACTTGGATTATATTTTTTATAAAGTGAAAAGTACTTTCAGATAAGAGAGTTGCACATTAGGAGGCAGTGGCTTTCAGAAACAAACCTGACGTAACGAATTTTTAGCTTTTTTATGCGATGATGAAACTTTACAGATAAGAAAGCTAACACAGAAGGTTTTTAAAACAAAAGAAAAACTCCCAGACAATAATTCCACCTTGATGAGAGGTTACTTAAGCCGTCCCACATCTTTACTACTGCGACAGCGATTACCGTTTTGCTTAGGAGTGGTAATCAAAAAAAAGTTGACAGCGATAAAGCAGCATAATTAGTACATAAGAAACGAGAACAAATATTATGCCTACGCTCAGTTGAAAAATGAATTATGTATACTTTTTTATTAGGAATTTCAACTCAAGGTTATATTTTCATAACAAACCCAAAGCTCACTCTTATTTGCGAATAAGGTGTTACTTAAAGATATTCTCGGTGGCGAATTCGTAATGCCTCGTAAAAGCAAACACGTCCCCGCAATAGACCTTCACAGTATCGTTCAACGCTGCAATAAATTGCTCATGTTTTCCTTACAAGTTTGGATGAGAACGTGTAATATTTCAATTTTCAAAACAAAATTGGAATGGAGTGAATTTTTATGTCTTTACTTTGTGATAACATCCATGCTGAAATGCTTCCATGCTATCTGCAAACAACAACCGGTCCTGCAAGTGATGAGATCATTACAGTCACATTACGCTTCATACTTGGATTTGAATTTAGCAAACACAAATCGCAAATTAAACCATTGTAGCAATTTTTCCGGCGAAAAAGACAACAAAATCTTTAACAATGTTTTAACGAAGCTGTTCACGAGGAAGCTAACAATTCGTTCTGTTCGTTGACGATCCCCACTCATAAAGCTACTCGACCTTAGCAATAATAGGTATTGTTAGAAAACAAGCAAAACAACACGTGAGTCTAGTGCAGTAGTTAGTGCAAACAAATGTAACGCGAAAATCCATTTCAGCAAATGTAAATTCCCAGGCAGGTACATAAGCTATAATCTTACATCATCTACTAGAGATGGTAATCATTATCATTACCGTCAGCCTCATTTTCATCTCCAGTGCATGGAACGTTTTCAAAATGCTCACGTATTTTTTCAAAACCACAACTCTATGCAGTTCGCTGCAAAATGACTAGCTCACTCTTTGCAGACCTGATTGTAGACAACAAAAATCTACACTACATGCAATGGCTGCTATTTCAATTAGAATTTGGCGATTTTTTTTCCTACCTGTACCAACACAATTTTTTGTGTAGAAGAATGCCACAACCTACCAATCACAAACACATGGAAGATTTTACAGTTTTTTTTTGTCTCAGTCATCGATCATCAGCGGTAATAATGTTTGAAAAGAAGCAAAACCTCGGCGTGACTTTAAAAAATGAAGAATGATGGTTTTGTATACTCATTTTGAATGCAAATGACTACATACACAGTATGAAGAAACTTTAACGATCTATAAAAACCTCCACAGATTTTCTGGGCTATTAAACCCTGGTATTGCAAAGTTCAGTATTATGATATGAAAACGTAGGCAGATAGCTACTGACGCACAGCTAGACGATAATACAATAAAAATATGAATAACTCCAAAAAAAATTGAACACAAAATCCTAAATTGAATTAAACTAGAATAAGGATTGTCATCATAGTCATTTTTAGTAAATATATTGGTCATGCTATGCATACAAAATGAACTGTTCCCCCATAAAAATGCATGTTCATGATTGCGAAAATTGATTCTTTTAAAATACCAAATAAGCTTCCTCCGGCTACAAAAAATTGTTGCGAATGTGAAGCATCACGGAGGTAGGATGACAGACACTAGCCAGAGAAGAACATCCCACAACCCACGAAAGCATTGCGTTTTTCACGAATTATAAATTTAACTTGTATTGTTTTCTTGTGTTTTCAACGATAAAACTACAATTCAGCAGGATCATTGTTGGATATCGCATTTCAGTTATGTCGCGTGCAATAAAACAGGATATCACGAATCTAGTGAGCACTTTTTGTACGTAAGTATTACAAACACGAGCCAGCAGAGATTCCGTTGATATAACGGTGACGTGCAAAAATCCAACAGACTTTTAACGGTATTTACTTGTGATAGTCAATCCATAATTATCATTCTCAAATATCTTCATTATCGTCGTAAACACCAATTTTGTCTTGTAAAAAATTGTCAAAAAAATGCATTCACTTTGTGAAATCACAACTTTGCAATGTATACTTGTATTCATGAAGTCACCTAAATAAGAATCACCATCATCACTAGTCACTAGTTTTGTATTGCTATGTAAAGTCCGTCAAAAGATTGTTTTTTGGTGTGTCGGCATTTTTACACGTATGACAAGCTATCTCCCAGCTTATCTCTCGTCGGTAAAAAGTGTATGAAGAGATTTACGAAAAAAACTTTCGAAGATCCGATTGTCAATAATAAAAAAAGTTCTCTCCTTCCAAGCTTAATGAATTATCTTTTGTCGATTTACACTTTATGAGCAACTTCATCCCACTAAACCATTTACACAATCATTCACTGACAGAAGAAACGTAAATGATGATAGGTAAAAAAAAATGGTTGAGCAACCCAATTGTGAAATCATTGGTAAATTGAAGTATAATGTTGAATAGCCGATTTGACGATGATTTTGCCTTTTAGCTTATGGCTTTTAGGTTGTTTTGTTCAATTTGCATGTGTTGGCGTGCACAAAGAAGTAAAACTTTTTGCGCGTATGGATGACAGCTAAGTCGTCCCTCTAATTTTTTTTCTATTACTTTTTTCTCGTTGACTAAACGGATAATGTCGGCATTTGCCTAAATGTTTGTCGCTAAATCAAAAATATACACCTAAACAATTGAGCACACGCCATGCAAGGTTTTTGCACTATAGTCTAAGCACGCTAAAACTTTTCAACAAATCAGGATGGAAAGTTAACTCTAAATCTTCAAAGGGACAAGTATTTTAAAAGGGACATCACGATGATTGCAGCTATCAACAAACCAAGCTTCAGTTTACCGGCTGAATTACTCCGTTATCGTTACAACTTACAACCACATTATTACGTGACGACGAGTTTATATGTACAAAAAATATTGCTGATGGAGAGTGATAGACGATGCACGTATTTTAACTAGATAGACAATGGACAGAAATATGGAATCCGTGTCGATTAAATCGAAACCAGAAATTTTTCTTGAGCTAGTAAAGAGATGCACCTGCACAATTTCAGATAGTGAACACGTTTGGACATGTTAATTGAAGAAATATACCTACTTGATTTCCCTTATCGATATCATTCATAATACAAAAACAGTTTTTCTCCACTATAAGAACACATTCACGTGAGAGCTCACTACACGCATCTACACTCAATTTGTCGAGGAGCATGAAATGAAGCTCAAATTTTTGAACGGTTGTTAATTGACTAGTTAATCTTAACAGTCAAGTGCTAAGGACGTAAAACAGGTAGAATAACTTATTTGCCCCGTATTCATCGATATTATATCATGTATCAACAACTCTCAAACAACGAGGATTTACGAGCAACGAAACTCCTTTGGCTAGTTAAGAAAAACGTGAAGAGATTACTAATGAATGAGAATACCTCGTTGAAATGGGAAGCTTTTGAATAATTTTTGGATTACCTGACACTTTAAAAAGGCAGGTAAACAGGGAGTGAATCACTTGTCGTTTTTTTCCTCAAGAACTTTTAAAGACGAATGTTTCACAAAAATTATTTTGCACGTTTTTATGTTGTCCTTAAGCACATCGCTTAGAGAAATGAGCATGGCGACTTTCCACTTCTATGATGCTGGTTGTTTCTTTCGAAATGACAGATAGGATATGACATCACAATGACAACTCCACCCGGGTCGTAAAAACACACTTCACACATATTTTCTTCTTATGATGATTATGAGTTGACTTCATTTCTAAAAACTACGAATTTTTATGATCCCTCTTTGTTTTGTAAAGACGAGGACGTGCAAGCCATAAATATGTGTCCAAACAACAACCTTGAAGATAAAAATTTACTGAAGCAGGAGGAGCTTTTTGTAGATGTGACAGGACGATAATATGAGAGTGTTTTAAATAAAAATTTGTGAAGCAACACGCGGATGAGAAAAAAAACGACCACGGAATGATTTCTTTGAACTAGCGAGCCCCACCAGGAGCAAAAGTTCACTAACACTGCTTTTTCCAGTGCCCTGAACTGAGAAGAAAGAGAGCTGTGAGGGAAAAGGGGGAGTAAAATGAGAAGGAAACACTAATGCCAACGTACAAAAATGTAATGTGTGCGCATAACTAGTAGAAGATGGAAAGGAAATGAAGGAGAGATGAAAGAAAAAAAGAGTCCGCTTAGTTCAATACTTGGAGACAAAACACAGTATCGTGTTCATTTAATAGGATAGAAAGCAGCAATAATAGAACGCTGGGTAACTTTGTTCTCTTTTCATATAACCGTTTCCACGTTTCGCATTTTCTATTCACAATCAGAAAAGTTGAATGTTCTAGAGATTCCCTGGAATCACTTTACTCTCTGCAATACTGGTAAACATCTCGTGTTCACTTTTGCTGATATGCTCCAAATGTCTGGGGGCTTGCAAAAAGAAAAAAAAGTTGAAATTGTAAGTAATATTTACTTACAATATTTACAATACGGTCTTCCTAAAATAGTTATTTTCCTCATAGGAGAAAAAAAAGAACTTGTGTACCTTCAACCTTTATAAAACAGGTAGGTAGAGAGTGAACTAGACATGGTTCTTTGACGTAACTTTTGCAATAGAATTCAGCTTTCTTCCTACGAGTAGTAAGCCATCATTGGATTGCAGCAGCGATAGTTTGCTTCATGGTCTAAGTTTATTTAGGACACTGATGGTGATCTTGTATGAGGTTTATGTTGGTTAGTCGTGATACAATTCACTTAGCTAAGCTATCTAGATATAGTTCTGCCAATTTCCTCGGGATATTTTGACATAATATATAAACGTTCTTCCCTTGAAAGCCATATGCTCCAAGGCAAAAGGGTGGAAAAACGGGAAACAAGGAAACTACTCAACCAAGCTGGTAATCACCCGTATACGTGTGATATAACGTACTATCGTTTTTCTTTCTCTGCGAGAAAACACATATGTCAACTTTGTGAAAAGTGTTTCATGTTTTCAGTTTCAATTGGTTACGCCATAGTGTAAGTTTCACAATCATCATCATCATCATCATGATATTTACTTCAGCTAAAACGTAAACATCAGTGTCAGTCTTTGTGTTTTTGTATTTTACAAAAAGGGAAAACTGCTGCTGGAGAAAGGCGAGTTGAATGAGCTAAAGCTATCATCTATCCATTATGTATGGATACCCATTTATACAATCTTCAAAACAGGCACTTCACTCTCAGACTGTCTGTTGAGCCCTTGTGGATATGCTGCTTTTCAATTCTATAAGGGGAAACTCGGAATCTCCGTAAACATCTCTCCAGAGTTAACTTTCCTCTATTATTACTTTTATACTTCGTTATGAAACGGTGTTTGTTTCGCATTGGTATAATGCACACATGTTCGAAAAACGGAGTTTTAATAGGATCATGTCATACACGTCTTCACAAAGCTTGTATACTTTGACGCTTCCGCTCAACTTATACTGGTAGTTTGTGTTTTGACTGGGAATATCTATCCGGATAGTTTAATTTTGGGACAGCGATATTCTTCCCGAAGCATATCATCGCCAGGAAAGGATCAGATGTACTTTTGTAAACCGAGAAGAAGAAACTTAATGAAGGAAGAAAATATATAGCAGTATACAAAAAACCCATCCATGATTTCTCATGGCGTTCTGACAGTTGGTTCAATAAAGCAGGCATCAACTCAACAACAAAAAAAATCTACTGAGGGTGCAATGTCATGACCAAGTATAAAAAAAGTCGTTGTGGATGGTACTAGAAACGCCAAGAATAGAAATAAGAAATGCCACTGATGTCTTGTTTATTGTTGAGGTTAAAACAGCAGCAGGGGCATATTATTTTGGGTAAAAATATGAGCAATGAAAAAAAATTCAACAACACGGCTCTTTCATGACAGACAACCGAACTGGAAAAAATGCAAGGTTGCAGAGAGGTAGAGACACTCACCAGCTCCGAACCAATAATATCGTACAAAAGTTCACTTTTAGGAAGATACCCAACCGAACGTAACTGTTGGAGTCACTAGGGTAAACATGAATCTTTTTCGTTGTGACGTGAACAGAACTGGGCACATGATGGCGAAAGGATATGGAGATAACCGCATACATATTTATGCCAACTGAAAGCCTACGCTGGGCTTATGGTGGGAACTTTTTCACGTATTTCGTGTGCAATACCGAGTTTTCCGAGAGAACATACACGTGAGGCAAGGTGGAAATGGTTTTGATACAATCTACGATACCGTTGTGACAGGGATGATGAAATAATAAGCTCTCGCTTAACTACAGGATATGCAATATCCTTCCAAAATCCTTTGGTTTCGGCATACTCATTTTAGTAGCGTTACGTATTAGCTTTTGGATTCGTTCAATAACTCTCTTCCGAAAAGGAAAAAAAGGATTGTCCTCGCATAATATCATAATGTTTTCAGCTAAACGAGTTTTACCAAAGTGAAACTATATTTCAGAGAAATTTCTCTTGGATTCATCCATTCTAAGAGCCTCTTCACTGCAATTTCCATATTATTTCCGCTTCCCCAGGACAAAAGATAATGTACAAGAAGAAAAGTCGGATATCAGGGTTCACTTCGTTATAGAAAGCATTGAATGTCTCACAGGAGCGTATACAATCCGCTACGGCTGAATGAAACAACTGGGTGGGAGATTGTTAGAAGAGGATCTTCCGATGCTTGTTAGTAGTAATTCATACATTCTTATGTCTGTTTAATAGCATTTCTCTCCATACAAGTATGAGCTGCTATTGTATCTCACTCATTCGCGTGGATAATTTGCAAACAAGTGCTACATATAACTCACTCTACCCCACCACTAAAGGCAGTATCCTGAGGAGTCTTGCATTCTGCTTTCTTCATGGTTAACTTTTCCTTTATTGAAATATTTCTGTAGCCGACCATAGTAGCTTTACACCAAATTCGCCTTAGTCGAGTTAGTCGTGTGAAGTGTTTTTCATTAATTCATTTTTTAAAGCTTTAGCATGTAGAATGTCACCCGCACAGTGAAATACATTTATTCAGGAAAAGTGAGCATAAGCATTAATTCCGCCTTCGCATTTGCCACGCTTTCATATGCAAGGCACACCTGAAGATTTATTTTTATGAACCAGTTCCAAAAGAGTGTTTTTAGAAGATTTATTTTTATGAACCAGCACAAAAAGAGTGTTTTACGGATAATATTTCAAGTTCTTGGTGTAAATCACTTCCTCCATGTTTCCTGAACCAAGAATAGAATCCAGTGTGGACTCTTCTCAAGTTCAAGCTATAACAAAGGAAAACGTCTTTTAAGAAGACCACGTTTCAAAGAGATTGACATTAAATCTTGTGCACGAGCCATTCCCTTTAAAAGTACAGCTGAACGACATAATGGTTCAATAACATTTATCAACCTACTTACTTTCATTAGAGCAGATGTTTCTTCAAAGAAAATTCATTGAATGGTAGATTATATTCCAGGTAAATGGTTTGTACAGCTGAAGACCCTTAAGGGTGATCTTTGTAGAAGAAGATAAAAAGTGTGCTCTGCATGCCACATGCTATCCCAGTTCCTGTTTTTCAAATTCAAGCACGCATAAAGTAACCATCAGTTCCGTCCGATATGCTATGCAGTAGGTAAGTAATTTTATTACGACCTGTGGGAAGGAACTCCACCACTGCGTACAACTCAAACTGAAAGTAATTGATGATGATAATAATAGATTTTTTTTGGTATTTGAAGCGCGGACCAAAGTTACAAATCGCTGTGCCCAAAAACCTGGCACAAAAAGACGTATTATAGCAACCAGAACAAGGTTGAGGATAATTGGAATCATCGACAAAGTGAACTTTAAAAGCCCAAAGATGGAATTTTATAAGGCGAACACGGTGTATAGGCGGTTTTATTACGTTCCTTAAAAATGATGATAAGGTTAAATCTTGGAGATAGCTGATACTATGCACAATCACGATTCATGTTGCATAGAAAATCTTAACGATTCTCCATCGACTACATATAACTACTATAATTCACTTGATGATGACTTTTCGCTGGTTTCGGATTAATTTTCTTTGCCTTAAGCGAATCATGTTTGGAAATAATCCTTTTCATAGCTCATCACACACATGAGCTTACATTCTCTACGGTTTTTAGATTTAAAGGGTACCGATAGTGCTAATGTGTCCTGTCTTGGCAATTACTAACAGAGTTTTATATTATTTCAGTGAAGTTTTATACCGACACGGTACATTATGGACTTGCAGCTTAAAATATAAGTATCAATTGTGAATCTAGTTGGACATACATATATCGAAAACTTGTACTTTTTCAGGTACAGTCTATTCTTATCTTTTGCCATCAATGAAAACAGAACAACTGATCATGTCGTATGTCATGTAACATGACACGTCTACACGCTCAACAGCATAAGGGAAGAAACTTGATTTCCAAAAATAGTAAATTCAAGATTCTTAAAAAATAAGAATTCTTTTCTAAATCAGACATCCTTTCAAACAAAACAGAAACGAAAAAACCTACACATTTTTCAATTGTGTTTCATTATGTACCATTTTCATGAATTAGCGACAATCCTAACCTCATGCCTTTCAGAGCAGCACGACACGTGAAATTGGCTCAGCAACGATGAATTGAGTGATTTTGTCTTAGGCTGGCACATAGTAACGAACTCTAATAATAAAAGAGGAGGATGACAGCTTCCTGTGGGTTTCCACGCTTGAGCGTATAGATTCATAGAAGACTAACGTCCTCAAGATGAATAGAAAAGAAGAAACTCGAAGACAACCAGACCATGAAAGTGATGACATTATGCTGCCATGAAGAACCTACTGTTTCAATAGTTCTCTTAGTGAAAGACATTTCGCCACAAAGTTCGTGTTTCATCAG
Source organism: Salina celebensis (assembly GCA_036561885.1). Taxonomy (NCBI): domain Eukaryota; kingdom Metazoa; phylum Arthropoda; class Collembola; order Entomobryomorpha; family Paronellidae; genus Salina; species Salina celebensis. Next base: position 12,930 of record JAAXOA010000765.1, read on the forward strand.
AGCCACATATATTCCCATATTAGACTCTAAATATCCACGATTTTGCGTTGGAAAAGTAAACGGATAAAAAATTGTCTGAAAGATAAGAAACTGTGGAGCATGTGCTTACCTTGCAGCTGAAACTGTTATCTTTATTCCACAAAATCCAGTAATGCACAACGACACAAATCAATCAAACCACTGATAGTACAACGTACTTTGTCTGCAATGAATACAAACTGAGCATGAAAATTCTTTGTTCCTTTACGTTTGCGATTGTTTATCCAAATACACGCCACAAAACGACAATCAATGTTCACTTTATAAGTAAGGTTCAATTTCACTGTCCATAGGACGTCTGTTTCGTAGTATGCTGCAAAGCCCACTAAAAGATTCTCAATGCACGGAGACAAACCAATTTTCTTGGTTCACGTGACAAAGATAAAAACAGTAGCACATGTAACTTTCCCAAAACGAGTCCTTCACTATTGTTCACTTTTCATGATGCACCCCTTCATTGAGCTTAGGATATATTATGATGTATCGTAGGTTTTTTGGGTGAAGATAATGCACAATTTCCATGAGCTACGACAACATGCACATGCAATGGGTCTTCTGTCGTTACTGCAGTGGCCTTATGTTTACTGGTGAACAGAATACTGACAACCTCCATCAAATGTAAACATGGACATTTACAATTATGAGGAAGAGTACTGTATTCTTCCGTAGAAAAAAAACGTTCGTTGATTTCTTATTTTCAGAAAATCTTAGCTAATTTTCTTTCACCAACTGTTTTTCCCAATATAGTCACATTTAACTTATGACAACTTATACAGCACATAGCGAATCAAGCGCTTTGTGATAGTATTTGTGCACGATATTAAAATAGAAATATAACACGGGAATAAAAACTGTTTATAAAACTGTTCGGATTAACAAGGCTTCAAAAAACCCAAGATATCACTTGGTAGGCAGTGTTGGCAAGACGGATTAATAATTCTTTAGAATCATAAATACTTCACACAACACTTTTTCAATGACATTATCAGTTGTCAGTAATGATTTTATTACTGTGAATTATTTGCCGGTCAAATGAGTCCGAACGTAGTTTGTCACTTAAAAACTCAAGTATTATATTGCTTCAACAAAACTGTTAAGCATGAGTAATGAATAAATGTCTGACACTAACAGGTCCGCTATGACCAACACGTAAGACTGTTAGATACAAACTGACTTGTTACGGCAAAAACATGTACAGAAAACCTTTAGAAACTGTTAAGCATGAGTAATGAATAAATGTCTGACACTAACAGGTCCGCTATGACCAACACGTAAGACTGTTAGATACAAACTGACTTGTTACGGCAAAAACATGTACTGAAAACCTTTAGAGCTACCTTTCTGCTGATTGCCTTGTATGTCTTCGTGTTAAGCATAGGTACAAACATTTGAATTCACAGGAACCTTAGCACTACTTACGAGTAGTGGTTCAATACTATTACGCGTATGAGCATAATACTGTAATAGAGTGTATCCTATACTAACCAATACTTGTTACATGTTAGTTGAAGCCCAGTTAGTGAACATCGTCCCCAAATGTGGATACACCACTGTGTACGGAAAGAATGGTAAGATGTAAGTTTATCGTCAACAAACGGGAAAACTCAATAAGGATTTAACTCAGGTGGGCTTATGGCGAGACGGTTTGCGGCAAGGTATGATAAACTCTGTTTCAAGTTTTAACGTGTTTGCCACTGAGCGGTAAGAATTCACGATAATAATATTGTGCAGTTTGTTGCAGCTAATACGTTCATACGTTCCGAATTTCAGTAAGAAGGCTGAATTTACTTCAAAATATATTCAATATTGATAGTGAGGAAAAGTATAAAACTTGCAATGCGCAATTTTGTCAATGTTTACAAACACGATCAAAAGCGAGCATGACAATATTTACAATGCAAACCATGCACTGTCCTAACTCACCTCATCCGTTTAGTCCTCAAACGAAACAACTTAAAAAGAACGTTTTAAGGGAAGTTTCATTTCCATCGTTGATAGCGGCATTGTTTCATACAAACATATAGAGTCGTGAGCTAATCCTCAATACACAATCCACATTGAATGCGCGATTTTGCGACAAACAAATAGCCTGGTTTCATTAACAAGATTTTTTTTTTAAATTATTAAAAACATGAAAGGGTTTGGTAGGAATAAACCTAGTACCTATTCCCATCATAACACCGGTAGAGTCAAGAATCTCCACATGTGAAATGATTTCAGCTCTAAATCCGCCGTTTTTATGAAAATAAAAGGTGCGACCGTACAAGGTTCTGACATTGATACTAGATTTCCACTTTCAGTAAACCCACACTGAGCTCAGGCTCAAATATTGGTTCGCGTTATGCCCAAACACAAGCAACATTCCCAATTAAAGCTATGATCACTCCGAATTATCCAATACATGAATAAGAAACCAAGCTACTACAAACTAGTAGTTATTTTGTCGTTACAATTTTAAAATGATCGTAAAATGAATAAAAATATTGAGTATTTTTAACTAGATAATAATTATCCGTCTGTCCCCACTATTGTATGTTGTATGGCGCACTGCAGCCGTAACCCAAAAAAATGAAAAGGGTAAGCCGATGTTAGGGTCGTGGTGTGGTGGAAGACGGCAGTGAAACCAGCAAATTATGCATCCTATTGCATATTCGTATGAAACCACGACAAGTGAATCAAAAAAATGACACGAAACAATATCATTTTGATTACTGGGATCACTACGATTTGACTACGCAGTAGAGGGAGACGAGCAATACAAAGTATTAAAAAAACAAGGAACCAAACATCATTAATTTAATGACTCATACATCATAAACAGCCATATTCCCTTTCGCGTAAATCTTATTCATGTTTAAAGCTTGAACCGGAAACGAACAAAAGTATAAAAATAGGTCTTTTTCTTACTATCGTCAGTCTGGGCTTACGCTTGATTTAATAATAATATGAGAACATAACCAGAATTCAATTTTTAACGAAATCTATTAAAGTATCATGATTTCCCTCAGGCAGGAAACTTTACGTTATCTTTGTCTCCATTTTTAAAACCCAAGTATCAAATGCAGATTTAAATCTAATAGGTGAAGAAAATGTATACTTTGATAGCCTGAGGAATACGGCGAAACAAGATGTGAGTGAAAATTATAATCTTTGAGACTGAAACAGATATCTCGTGCCAAAAGTGTACACATTTGTCGGCTCCGGGTTTTCACTCCCTAATGACATGTTTCAATTGAACTTGAAACAATAAAAAAATATTGCTGAAAGACTTACTTCTTTTGTCTACAAGGAGAGAGATGTTTGTCTCAAAATTACATTTTAATGTCGTGTATGCAGTATGTCCATTCGCTGCACACCCACCGAAAATTAGTGGTTAATGTTATTACTACATTTTGGTAATAACGACACTTTTTATGCATTCGGCTCCAAGAACACTAATAGCAATTTTAAAGGTAAAAGTCGTGGGCAGTAGTACGCTTGCTGTATTAATGTACGATATCACACGATATTACAAGAACCACAATGCTAGGCTGAGAGCTGCCGGCACCGGAGAAAACGATATGTAGCAGTGCAATGCACCTTATTTTACAGAAACAGTTCTTTAGCAGGATATACATAATAATATTGCTGTACGGAACAGAACAAGTGTATTTGCATCAGAACACGTTATACCTTGTTGTGGGATTTATGTCTGTCTGTACAATCATATTTATGTATGACGCAAAATCATACATTCATCCAGCTATAAAATGGCATGACCGTAGTAGAGTATATGTCTTTACTTTTATCCTAATGCTAACTGAAATGACTACCTATTTGATGTTGCGTGCAGAAACATAAACATAAAAAAATGCTATCCAATGTAACAACCCGTAGGCACTTCCAGTTTCCAGTAGCGTTTGGAAATTCATGCAATTTTGTTACAAAAAGGCTTTGTTTTCTCCATTCCCTTTAGGCATACTTAAGCTATATCGATGTGTATGAAATATATACTAAATTATGCGTTGTAGTGTCCTTCCCCTTGATTTTAGACGAAATGGAGGACGAACAAATGCAAAACCGAAATGAGGAAGACTTGTATAAGAAACTAAAATAATATTTATGCAATTTTCAATGCCAAACGCAATTGTTTGAAAATATAATTTTGTCTAAAATAGTAATAGCAGTCCAAGCACCGAGGCATTGATACCTAGTTTGCTGCATGCAATTTCACGATACAACTTAATATTTGCGCTGAACAATCTGCATATTTGATTGGAAATAAACTTTCTGGCAGCCAGTCTGCTCATACCATACAGACCCATACTCCCGTCGCGTCATCAATGGAAACCTATTGCCATTGCCATTGCGCCTCCAACAACAATAAAATAAATTGGCATAAAACAGATTAATGGCAAGGGAAAAAGCGCAAGGTGTGGTGAGAGGATCATAATGTAACAACAGAGTGCAACGCGGATTTCCCAGGATTTCCCTGCCTACGTACGCCTGACGGCGTCAGTTTCTGCTCGGACCTCCTTCCAACGAGCCAAGCAGTTTATTGTCTGCTGCGCATAGTGTACATGCGTCTTAATATTGTATTGTATTGTAACTCAATGCGTTTTTCGATTACTTTCAACTGTTTTTTGCTGATTACTCACCCGTCCCACCATTCAGCAAAGTAAATCACCATGCAAAAAACGATAAGTCATACGTCCAGCTTGGTCGCTTTTTCTTGTTTGTTTATATATGAGTGGATTTTGATAAAGGCTTTTGTATACTTCAAACTCCCTTCCTGTGTCTCATTTTTATAACATGTTATTAACAACTACCGGACGATTTACTCTGTTGTGGACTTGGTTGATATTATTTCTTGTGCTTGCACATAATATATCTAATCTAGCATGTTTTTGTGCAATTCATTTAGCTTGGTCATTTCCGAAAATATTGTGCAAAAGTCAAACTAATAGCGTATGATCATTTTATTCTAGATTCATGCAAATGGAACATTTATCACAAGCAAAGGGTTGTTGTTGCGCTGTTCTAATCCATTTTTATGAATTTTAATTTTGGCATTTTTATTGGTGAAAAGTTCAAAAAGGGAAAGCAAATGCGGTTTATCTAAAGTAAAAGCTACTTTTGTGTGAAAACTCAGGCACAGCTAACTAAGAAGGGTAGCTTATCTTTGAATTCGCAATATATCAGATTGCTATCATCTAGGAAGAAACACGAAAATTACTTTTAATCACTATTCTTTGTGCAATCTTCAATGTCAAACTATGATGTATGAATGCTGTAATACTGAATACTGTGAATGAATACTATGTTAGAACAGCACTGGTCTAATAATAATTTCCCTCTAAAATCACAATATAAACGAAATGAAACAGGGTAATGGTTTGGGTATAGATACAATCCAAGCGGACACTTGAATCTTCGGCTTGAAACTTTCGGTCAATTAGAAACTCATACCATAAAAAGTGCGTCGGACCATATTACAATTTGCAATAAATTTTGCTTATCACACCATACCGTCTAACAAAGTAAGACAAGATCATAATTCCTGACGATCATAATGTCGGTTCAATTGATGTCTGACACAAATGTTTTTATGCTGTTGTAATATTCACGGAACTCTTGCGGAGAATGGAACTGCTAGCCTGTCGTCGATAGTCATTGAATCAATAATAACCATCACATTTTCAACAAAATTATGCATTGGTTTAATCATCACGTTACTGCTTATGAGAACTCAGCCGCAACGTGCGAAGCTGCTTCATTCATTGGAGAAAAGAAAGGTAAGAATTCTTGCAGTGACTAAAAAAGTAATACATGTTACATACAACGACGCACTTTTGACTTTCCCGTTACAGACCAGTGAGTGACAAATATTTCGAAGTAGTTCAAAATCATGAGCCATTATCTATCACAAATATTATCCAACTGTCAAGAATAAAAACCCACCAATGGACTTATTTGTAGACTGGTGCAATAAGCATTAAAAGTGTCATTTATTTCACTCCCAAGTGCAGCATTTATGCCTGTAGTCGTCATCTTCAACGGGAATTCCAACCCCGTTTTTTGTTTTATGTACCACCGCCAACGTACCGAAAATATGCTTTTGTTTGTGGTAGACAATCTGTAACGAGGCACATTGTGGGAAACAAATCTGACACTGAGTAAGTGTGAGGGGAAACAATAGCTGTCTTTTGTTATATATTATTTCATAACTTTTTACATAAAGCAGAAGTCTACAAAGCCGCATTCTTGATTGCATCTCATTAATACTCCAACTCCAGACTGTTAGTTCGGAATATACAAACGATACCAAACCATCAAATAACAAGGTTTTTGCACACAACTGGTTACAAGATTTGCATAACTTCTCTCTAAATTATGTTTCTTCTAGAAGTGGAGCACCTTTGCCCTGACTGGGTTTATTCGAAACTACCACAATAATACTAATGCTGGACATGTTTTGTAATGGATTTCTCTGAAGTCCCTTTTGCATGCTTTGTAGGATATTGTCGAAGTCATCTTAGATTTACATGTCTATGTGACTTGCACTTTGTGTGCTTAATGCCTACACCATATACTTAGAAAGTAAATATTGTTTCGTTTGTATTGTTTTTCAAATAAATCGTCTAGTTAATCGATCTCAAAGTTATCGTTTAACGTTGTTGTTGTTTGTACTTGGAAATAGTAACGCAGACAGGAAGCGAAACGGAAATGTTGGAGCCGTGCATTTTCATACTGTTCATGCACGTTCCACAAAATGTTAGGCCATTTCTATTTGACTATTTTATGCAACCGTATCACATACACCATTGAGAGTTGAGTATATGCGTTTAGTATGCAGTATGCACTAATTAATTCCAGTAAACCGGACCACCCTAATGATAAACAGCTTTTTGACTTGCTTCCAGGAAATGGAGATAGGTGTAACAAGCGCAGGC
>JAAXOA010000766.1:0-19898 GCA_036561885.1 Salina celebensis
CATTTCAACTTCTTGTGAATTAGAAGTGGAACTTACGCGCTTTTGTAACTACGGATCACGGGGATTTGGTTCAATTTGATTTGGAATGTTACTGCTTTCCCAAGCTATCTCTAATATTTTGATTATTTGTGATTATTGTTATTGTTTTTTGTTATTATTTCATTCTTTCGTTTCAATAAAATAGTCATTTCGAAACAAAACAATTGGTGTCAAGTTGGAGATTTGGGATTCGTCTGGTTTTTATTTCAATTCACTTCCGGAATTTGTAAAAGTTTCGCAACATACTTGCTGGGTGGAAAGGGACGCCCCTGGTATCAAACCTTATCTTGAGTTAACCCATTTAAAAAGTACTCATCCAGAAACATTAATAAATAGTTGTTGCGACATAATTTTCAACTGGTTCATAGTAATCAAAATCAAGAATTGGTGGCATTTTTTCCATTACTCAAGGATTTAATTTGTTTTATCTTCTCCATAAAATGGCCCCTCATGCTTAAAAGCTGCTTTACACTCTGCACCATCTCCATTTGGAACTTCCTCGAGGAAAAACCGGAAACAACGTCGTTTCCAGTCTCGAAAGTCCCACCCAAGGTCTCATACCAGCAACTCATTTCTCCCCATCCGACTACTATCCCAGTATTCCAGTTTCCAGTGGCCGATTAAATCATACTTCTCAGATTTTACAAGGAATTTATACATACCAGTTTCAATTTCCAATGATGGTGTCTTTTAGTGCCCTGAGACCCTCTTATCCTAAAACATTTTCCGTTGAGGAACGGAAGGGACGCCCCATTTAATGAATGAGATTGTATGATTTAAACAATTCAATCTTCGTAAGCATTGCAATTAAATTTGAATTTTGAATGATCTTCCTAAGCACTGTACGATCAAAACCGAACGAGTGTACAGCCAATAAAAAATAACATCTGATGTTTGTTTAGTTTTCTCTCTGATGCAGCTTGAAGATCATAATAAGTATGTGCAGACTGAAGCAATCTTATGTGCACACAAAGCTTGCTTTTTGAGAGAAAAAAACTCCATATTAAATGGCCAGTCATTACATTTTGTTGTCATTTCACATTCACATGCTTGCATGCTACAATTTTTGCAACACAAGATTCATGAAACTTTCACAAATAAAAATAAAAAGTGCATTTGAAGATGGAACTGCAGCGTTAATTATCTGCTTATTGTTTGTATTCGTTAAATGGCCAGTCATTCTGATTAGTGTTGTCAAAAGGCTCCATGAATTATCTTAAGCATCCAAATCTGTTGGCCCAGTACTGGGCTTCAGTTAATACCGATTTTGACAAATTGCTGGACAAATTTGTTCGAGGAGAAGGATGGTTATTCCAGGACCTTGGACTGATTGCCAAAAAGGAAAACATCGGTGCTATCTACAGAAGGTATCCCAGAGAAAATCAACTTGATTTACTTACTCGAAGTAGGAAAAAAACGAATGGAAATTATTTTAAATATTTTTATCTTTGTATTATTATCTAGTGCTTGCACAACTCAGCACGGCATTGCTCAAGAAGTAGAGGCAAGATTAGACCACTTCACGTTTGTAATCAGTGTAATTCTAGACGCTGCAAAGACCCAGTGGCTCGCACCATGGAGAGATTGTGTTGTGGACCCTTCCAAAGGCGTTATTCCACCATTTCTAAAACGACAGGCTGGTGGATTTTTTCTCCTTTATATGTTGTACCTGAGTCAGCCCCTTCCAAACCGGTACAGAAGAAGACAAAGAATTATGATGGACGCTAAGGACATCATTTCCATGCACGCTTTCAACGAGACAATGCTACGCTTGCCAAAGGCCGATGACCACTTCAAAGAGCTTGGGAGACAACTTGTTGTAATTTACAATGACATGGTGCAGACGGAAGCGTTTGAATTCTGTGTAGTTAGTGAAACGGTAAGGATTCGTTAATTTTAGTTTCAGAAAAAGTAATTAACGCAGCTGACCTGAAACTCTGATCTTTAGATGGTTACTCCGTGCCACAGCGTCCGTCAACTTTTGGCAAACAAGCAATGTGACATCACAAAATTGATTTATTCTCTGAAGGATATCCGAGATCAGCTTCAGTACATAACTCATCACGAAAGCTCAAAAGTGTTTGCATCCCTGGTTGCATATGGAAAGTTCCTTCCTCGGAAAGCAGCCCCGCAGCGTTCAAAAACAGCCAAGCCAATAGAGAAGGAGAAGATCAGCTTCAGTACATAACTCATCACGAAAGCTCAAAAGTGTTTGCATCCCTGGTTGCATATGGAAAGTTCCTTCCTCGGAAAGCAGCCCCGCAGCGTTCAAAAAAAGCTAAGCCAATAGAGAAGGAGAAGACTTCCAAGAAAGTATGGACTCTGGAGGATATCAAAGCTTTAGAAAACGAAAATGACTTGGGCAAATTAGCTGATGGTGTAGTTGGTGCGCTGAAATCTTTAGATATTGGTACGGTATTAAATCGGAGACGAGTTCTAGGTACAGATGAGACCCTTTTGGATAAGGAGCTTAACTATATTACAAAGGTAAATTAACTCCGGAGAAAGCTGTTGGTATTAATATTATTTCTTGAGAATATATGTATTGGATCCATTATAGTTTTTTTATGTGGATTCAGGGTTATTTAGCATGGAGTCAGGAACAATTAAGATGGCGAATGAATAAATGCCAAGAACCACGACAAGATCGTAGAGGTGAGCAAAGCAGCCAAATCTTTCATCATTCAAAATATGCGTATAATTTACTGATTTGTTTAACAGACGATGAAAGATCAACTACGCAAATCATTCGGCGTTATTGTAACGGAGACTATGACTGGGTTGGCGATGTGTTCTCTCCGAAGAACAGCGTCAAAAGCATGGAAAATACAAATAAAGAACCTAATCAGGACATGGGAGTCGGATCAAGTAATCAATCTAGATCTCGAACGGATATGGACGATGTCATCAAGGAGTTTGTTGGCCTTGATAATGTTAAAACGCGAAAAGACAATGACATAGAAGACCTGGGTTATGAGAACTATATCGAAGAGGATCTCGGAGACGGCGACGACTGGACTGGATCTGAATGTGATTTAGACGAACTGCTGACTGAAAACTCTAAGGTAGTGTATAATATAATTTCATTACTAGGTCAATATTGAAAAATACATTGTTTATGTTCCTTTTAAATGTTTGAAACAGGACGATGGCCAAGATGAGGAGAAATCAGTTAATCCGGCCAAAAGAAGTAGGCGTTTCATGAGCATGGTAAAAAACTGAACAATTCAGTTCATGATAAGAAAATTGACCTACTCCTATCCGTAGTAGTAGTAGTAGTTTAAATTTAAATATATTACACGTGCGAAAATAATTGTTGTTTCGTATTCTAGCCAAGTTTTGGATGCTCGTAAAGGATTCCTCATTCTGTAGTTTATCTACACGAGGATACCTTCCCACCTTAAATGATGGTCTTTCGGAGGACACAAATTTGAAACCACACAGGGTTTAACGTTTAAAGGACCTGTCATGTTGCGAACGTGTTCCAGCGGGAGCCGAGAACAGGAGACACGGTTGTTGTATTCGAAATCATCGCAATTTATTGAATAAAAAATACTCTATTGATAGATGTTGTCCGAAGTAAAGGACATGACATAAATTAATTTTTCTGAAATTCCTACTTTTTTACATAATGTTTAGATGCATACATTAGTAATACATAAAAACATAGAATAGCAATTCACTGTACATAAGACAAACAAGTATCAAGCTATTCGTTCTCAATAGCATTTTGGCACCATGCTCATGTTTCCAACTTGATTTTTTAATTTCCCATGGTTTTAGTTATGAGCGTTTGTATTGTAACAAAGTAACAAACGTTGGATTTGATTTCACGCAATCACGACGTTTTGTTTAGTACGTCTTTTTGCTTTCTTCCTCTCAAACTTCAACAAAACAAGATCCAAAATTTCGCTCTAACTGTCTACTATAAATTAGTATACTTTTTGAACGCGAGGAAGAACTAAAATTTTTGTTGTAAAAACTCAGAAGAGTTTTTTTTGCATTGCAAAAAATTTTGCGGTCGGAGTAAAATTTCCCAGTGTAAACTAGTAGATAGATTTCAGGATGCGAAAGGCGAGCACAATGTCACGTTATGAGCCACCATTTGAAAAACAAACTTCGAACCGTAGTTCGGTTGCTAATTTGGCAATTCACAAGACGTCAACCGGCCAGCAGAGAAGGTAACTTTTCATTTATTGTTTTCTCCAACGTTATGAGCCACCATTTGAAAAACAAACTTCGAACCGTAGTTCGGTTGCTAATTTGGCAATTCACAAGACGTCAACCGGCCAGCAGAGAAGGTAACTTTTCATTTTTTGTTTTCTCCAGTCCCGTATCTGACTGGGACTGGACTCTGAAGTTGAAGCCTCTACTCGTGTTCAAGTCAAGTGATCATATGGTCACATCAGCTGTTTCTTATAGCAGGTGCTTTCACGATACAATCCAACAGATTCGTCTTGTTTTCTTGTTCCAGTTTAATATTATGTGACATGCGAATAGTTTAAAAACTCGACTCCTTTTCTGTGTTTAACTGATTGATCCACATGTTCACATTGACCGAAGCTTGCTTGAGACTTCAACCAAAATGTTTATCGAAAACGTGTCTGAAATATTTTAGCACTTTTACTTATCCCACAATGACTTATTACAGTGGAGAATTTTATGACGATTATCCTGTCCCTCCCCACACACCGTTATCCTCCATGGAAAGATACGACAACGGCCTCCGGTAAGTAGTCATCGATTCATTTTGCTTCATCTGCACAAATTGCCAATTAGTAGAGTTCCATTAATTGTTTTGTGTCACTCTTTGGTTCCAGATACGCCAAGACAATTTACAAGCAGCCACATCCCAGCGAATTTTCATGAATACCATTTCCGGTCAGACTTTTCAGCAGGACAGCCGTCGAGTAGCACGGGAAGATTATCAGGAGCTGCAGATTCAGTTAATACCGTTTTTGGGCAGACCAGTGAAGCCGGACCTGGAGACGCAGGAGAGGACGTTGTTGGTGGTGAAAGGGCATGGGAACATACTGGACTAGGATCCCTGCTTAATACTCACAAAAGTAAGTGCTTCTAGTTCATGAAATTATGAATATGAGTGATCTTATGGAATGACGAATAACACGTACTTTTTTTGTTGCTCTTTCAGGTGACAAGACACTAATGGGTGATGGGATCCGTTTCACAATCATGAGCTACAATATCTTAGCCCCAGGATTGCAAAAGAAGCATCCAGAATTATACCGCAACTGTAGTCGAGAGTCACTTGACTGGAATAATCGCCGTCATGTGTTATGGCAAGAACTGGTATATTATAGTCCAGATATTGTTTGCTTACAGGAAGTGGAGGTTGACCAGTTTTATCTATTTTGGGAACCCAAGTTTTCTGAATATGGTGCGTTTAAAAAATCCGAATGAATGAAATAGACAATGAACATGATGAGGGATTTTGTCGAAATTGTATTCTTAAAATTGCAACTATTTCAGGGTTTAGAGGCGTTTACAAGAGGAAAACTGGCGATAAAGAGGACGGCTGCGCTATATTCTATCACACTTCAAAGTTTTTACTTATTGACAAATTGGAAGTGGACTGTTTCCAACCTCACTGTCCTTTGTTGAATCGTGATAATATCGGTTTACTCGTCAAGCTCGAAAGTAGGAACGTCCCGAAACGACAAAAAATTATTGTGGGGACCACGCATCTTCTCTTCAATCCAAAACGGCAGGTAGAGTGAAAGAACAATGGAATGGAAATGTTTTGCTGTGTTACTGTTTGGTATGCTTGAAGTAATTTATTTCTTTTCCTTCAGGATGTGCGGTTAGCACAAGTACAACTTTTATTGGCGGAATTAGACAGATTTGCGTTTAGTGGTTACTCGAAAGACGGAAATTCTTCCTACTATCCAATTTTAATGACTGGAGATTTCAACTCAAAGCCATATAGCGCCGTGACCAAGATTTTTACGGACGGGCAGCTTAAGTACATGGATGAAAATGGAGAACTTATGAAAATGCTATCGTAGGTTATTTGAAGTTTTGTGGTATGAATCCATGTGGCATGTAAATAGTCCAGACCTAATCCTTTGATTAATTGATTATAAAAAGGAGGAAGCGCTTAAATTCGTTAATCCCTCGGAGTGTGGGTATAAGCGACCAATGTCAACATTATAAAGTACTGCTTCAACGTTATCGTCGATGGAAGCAACAAAAAACGAATCATTTCGAAATTGATCAGAAGGTTCAGGAATATCTGGTGAATATTTATCCCTTCGTAGACACCCGCAACAAAAGCAGTTCACCAACATCAGAAGCTCAATTGCTTTACCCACACGGGCAAATGATGCAATCTGTTGTGGACCAAAGAATGCAATCTGAACCGCATTTTCCCAGTACGTCAGGATCACGATTTGGGGATTATGAAGCAATCAAGGCAAAAATGCCAATGGGCAGCCTTAGACCTGCGACCTTTAATCCTCCGACACCTGGTAATTCATGCGCTAATTTCGAGTTCCCGATTACACCACGAAATCAATCCGAATTCGATGAAGACGTCGTAGACGAACTAACTACTTGTGGAGTCGCATGTGATTTTGAATCTGGGTATTTGTCACACTCGCTCAAGTTTAGAGATATCCATGCAGGGAAACTGGACCGCAGAGATGGCGATGCTGGAAGCGGAGTCACTACGAAACAAAGTGGATGGATATGTGTGGATTATATCTTCCAAAGGTAAATTATCAATATACACATTAATGTTTATATTTAATGTAATGGAAGCGTTGTTTTTGCTGAATTCCAAGTACAATCATAATTTTATTTTCCAATTGTAGTATGACATATCATCCCCAGTTTCAAAAGTTAGTCGAAGGCAACCTGAAGCTAATCAGGCGCCTGGGATTGTATACAAGAAATGAATGCAAGAACAAAGGTGAAATCCCTAATGAGCAGCATCCTTCCGATCACTTCCCTCTTGTAGCAGAATTTTTACTGCGAAGCTGAACTATGCTACCTTCTCGACAATCGTATGCCGTCAATGTTTTTAACATACTCGACTAATCAGAGAAATAAAAGTCGTATTTCGTATTTGAAATTATTACTGAAAATAAGTGCTTGCTATTCCGGTTGAAATACATGAATTTTGCGTTTTATTCACCCGACTAGAAATTATACCATTATGTATTTTTGTAACTATTTTTGTTAACATAACCTGAACTTAATCTTCAAATAAACTTCTACAAAATTGTTTTCGATAGTCCCATACAATATCGATTCCGTCCAGAAACTTAAACTAAATTGAATAATCAATCATAACGCATAATTACAACTTTGTGGTAATCTCTTCAACAAAATTGTCCTCGTCCGCTTTTATTATAGGTTCCCGAATCATTGAGTGATCCACATGTGGGTCCATCCGATTCCCAAGAAAATTACAAAATGTCAACGACTCCCCATCAAGACTTTTTGTCATTGAGATAGTTTCGCTATTATTCTGGTAAGTGCTTCGGCTCCCTGGTAGTATTGGTTTTAGATCAAGCGATGGTTCCGAGCGTGTACGTGTTTTGGGTAATGCATTTATAGGCGATGACGTGGTGTCCACCTCGGAAACTTGTTTAGATTTCGACAATTTGCCCGTGTGAGAATCCTTTTCGAAACTTCTCGAGACGTCAGCTTTCGCAGTCATGATGAGAACAGCCTTGGTGTATAAATAGTAAAACGCCCACACTCCCAACGAAGTCTTTTGTATAAAGATCGCTGTTACGAGATAGCTGATCCATATCGACAAAGTAATCGCGAGGCAGACGAAGATTCCATACTGCCAAAGCTTGTCTATGATTCTAAGTAGCAACAGATACATCACGGATTTAAAGATCAAGTTCTATGAACATCTATGAATTATGTATAAAAGCATTTTCAGTGCTTACCCACGCCAAACACTGGAGCAACATTTCGTCCAGTGCCAATGATACCATTCCAGCGACGATTCCGATGAACAAGGGAATATCCGTAGAATCTGAAAAAAAATATGCATAAACATTTGATAAGAAGAATGGTTAATCTTCACAGTTAGCTTTTCCTGTCAGAAAGATGAAAGAGGTGACTTGATGAAAAACATGCTACCTGAAAAGTACTTCCATTGTTCGTCATCCTGTAACGTGTTCCAAATCAACAGTATGAAGTTGGATGTAAAAAGAATCAACTGCAAAATCTGTGCAAAAGATTTGAAGTACATTACAATTAGAACTACGGATTACAACGTTGAACGTACAAACTTTTTGCCTTCGTTGCACAATGCTTGACCAGAATTCAATTACTTACTATGTCAAAGTACACGACACATTTAATTGTTCGATATGCCATTGTAACACTTTGTCCGAATTGTTTTAGCGCTGTAGTTTTGACTGAGGTCGTAAACCTTCCTGTAGAGTTAATTAGGGATTGAGAGCATTATTTTTATTTACAACAACATGTTCCAGAATTTTTCTCCAGGCATCGTCAATACAATGCACTTCTTTCGTAAGCGAAGGTACCATGTGTCATGTGTGCCGTCGCCATTAATCGTGGGCCGTTCAAGCAAACCAGAAAATTCGATGTTTTCACTGTCACTCACTACATAAAATTCCATGCATTTTTTCCGTTCACGAGTTTTAATTTTTTATAGTTTTATTTGTTTCGGTTCATTTTTGTTTACATGTTTACATATGTACCGTATAATACTTTTTCGACATGGGATTAGTCAGCTAAAATTAAAATTCTACCACCACCGCTGACAAACAACATGACACATGATGGATTATGACATGACCATAGTTGTGTGTAGATGTGAATGAAGCATTAAGATTAACGATTTCTCTTCAGAATTCATAAAACATTCGCTAAAACTAAACGATTTGCAGTTTAAACGTATCGTAATTTACATAAACAACATGAAATGGCTGTAATAGTTAAAATACTAAACTGGAATAGGTGATAACACTCATAAAATTAAATTCATTTCTATGAATTCTTCAGTTCAGAGACACGTTCCGCAGTACAAATTTCTACGGGAGAAAGAAATCCATGCATGCATGTATTTTGTCTAAGAACAAAGCGAGCTCAAGTTGAGCTCGTTTGCTAAGAATTAGTCATTATAATATACATTTCATAATTACAAAATAGCTTTTAATCAATAGTTTTTACACTAACCCAAAGTGTCAATTCAAATCCTACGTAGATCCCGCAGATCTATTAAATATTAGTAATGTATTGATGAAATGATTTTACTCTAATCTGTCAATATCTTGTATGTATCAATGTTGAATGTATTGTTTCGATGAAAGATATGAAAAATAGTCGATCCTTCTTGTTCCTTCACTCTCCTTCATTCCCTTCCACACCCCCTTCTAAGTTTTCATTCTGAGGAAATAATCAGTATATTAATTTGATCAATAATGATGAAATCATCAGTAAAAAGCTATGAAAGAATAGATTATCCTTCACATACAGCTTCCAGCTCAGTATCCATCACAGGTCTTCTTACCCTTCCACCTCTAGCCGACTTTGTTCTCGCACTTGCAACGCGTTGATGCAGCACCTACAAAGAGAGAAACCATTTAATTTAAGGTTAACATTTTGTCAATTCATTACTTTGAAACAGCTTTCACCTGATTTCTCCTTTCATTCGCAAGTGCAACTTTCTCTTCTAATGCTTCCTGTGTCACAGTCGTAGCATCGGGGGGTCGTTCCTCCAATTGTCTCAGTCGTCGCGGAGGGTGCTTTTTAATAAGGGACGCATCACCCTCCTCGGCAGGCACTTCGAAAGCTATTGGCACTGTTTTCAAAGAAGAATCAGTACACATGAATCAAATACTGGTCAACACATTATCCACCAATCTCAAATAAACTGACTCATACTATTTTTATTTTCCTCTGCCATGTCGTCAATAGTGGTTGGCTGTTCTAGAAATCCTACCCTGGAAGTACGAGCAGGCTTCAACGGCGGAAGTTCAGGCAAGTTCCTATTAGAATTACTACTAGCACTACCAATCAATCCACCAGTGCGAATATCATTATTGTTCCCATTATTCCCCGTAGCAGATCCGTTTCCAAATTTCTCTGAGGCTGGAATAGTACTCCCTTCAGATTTTAGGGAGGAATTCAACGAGTCTTGTGATGAAGAATTCTTATCAGAGGCAATAGAAATACTACTAGTTCGACTATTACCATTCGCTCCTGCTTTCCCCGTGTCCCCGTTAGCGTCTCCTGCCTCTTTCACTGTCGGCTCGTTCCCTGATGAAGTTGCAGACTTGATCACATCATTTTTAGAAGCCCCACAGCCCATATTATTCAACAAGCCGTTGTATATTGACCGAGATAAGAGTAGAAAACAACATTTGGACACGCTGTATAATCACTTTGCACTTGGGGAAAAAGTAGTCCATAACACAACCTTTACTTTCACCACAACGAAAACACTACAAAAATAAAATGTCACCACAAACAAACTTGGTTTAAGCCTGTATCACAAATATAAATTGCAAAAGATTGTCCTTTTCCGTGTCCGACATATATTTTGTGATCATTAGAGAATTCCATAAAACCCCATAATTTCACTGCGCAAGAAGGTGCAACATTATGTCCAACGATGATTGATTCCAGTATTTTTAGACCTTTTTTCCACAGCAGAATTGCCTTTTTTGGTACACATTTGCAATGGAAAAGTTTCTAGTGCTTTCAATGGAGAAAGTTAGGAGTTCAGTTGCAGTTATTGGACAAAAAAGGCGCACTGTGATTCACACTGAACTTTTCTTGGACCTTTTTGCACAAAGTTTCATTAAACTTTCTTTTCGCTATTAGAGCTGTAATAGATGCCAATGTAACTGCCAAACACACTTTTCGACATGGTTTTTACTACGCTTTAATATTCCTGTGACATATTCCTTGCAAAAGGACACCATAAACTTTTCTTCTCGAGGGAATAAAAATATTCCAGGCCAAAATGGTGTCATTATTTGTAAGTCATAGTTCGTCGTGTGTACTTTGATAGTATACTGGGTGTTGATATTTTATTTTTTTCAGATGCCTTTCTCTCAAGTGTCACGTCCTCTCATCGTCCACCATTATTATCGTCATCACAAGCATCATCATTGAACCAGACTGGAAAAATATTTTTATTTTCTCAAACACTGCTACGAACACAACAAAGTAGGTATCAAAATCGGATATGTTAATAGTATAGTAAAAATGTCAATACACTCAATATAGACGGTTTAGTCGCGTCGCAAACATGCTAACGTTTCCTTAATAATTTTCATTTTACGATTGCTACCAGGTTTTTTTGACAAATATTATACAAGAGCTTAATATGTGCCTGACGTGAACGGTGTTTCGCCTAATGCCTTGTAAAAGAAGGGCTTGAGTGGGTGTCTATCTGTCTTTTTTTCTTTTCGATGAAAGGTATTGCAACCTATATCGGTTTGAAGTTTCCTCGGCCTCGGTACAAGTTCCAATATGCACACAATGGCAACGTTTCTTGCACTCTACGTTTCACTTTCACCAGTATATCATTTTTGGTAGGAATGAGTCTAAATAGATATAAAAAGAAATATCTATAACGGCCCTGCGACAAAAACTAAAATTCGTGGTATCTAGATGTGTATGAATGATAGGACTGTGGACTGATAAAAAGTTATCCGCTTTGTCTGAAAAAAGTATAAAGTGAATGTGTTCACATTTCTGCTTTCTTTAGGGAAATTAAAGCGGGCAAATATGCATACAAACAAGCTATTGAGAATGCGTGACATGCTTCCGCTACGATGATCCTGATGAGTGTAATGAACAGCTAGAAAAAAAAGTTTGTTTTTGTTGTTACTTTTTTTTGTTTGGGCGATAGGAAGCAGGTACAACCAATAAAAATGTTGATAATATTGGAACTTATTCCATGTCTGGGAACAGAACTTTTCGCGTGTTTATATGGATATGGCGTGTTCTTTTCCTCAACTTGTCCTATAATCCACTTCTATATTTCTTGAAATTGTATTCACATCAAAGTGAAAGCCAAACAAAGTATGTATATAGCATAAATGACTTGAGTGGCTTGAAGTAAGAAAACCTGCTTGCGAACTGATGTTTTAGATAGATTCTGTAGGCTAGTCGGAAGCCTGAAAGTGTCTCATTGAATTACGAGAAAAGTCTCTCTGTTACAATGAACATCGGAATTTTTCTAATTATCGCAAAAGATTTTGCATTAATCCGTTCTAAAGCGATGGTTCCCAAAGCGGAAATTACAATCGATGCTTAACAAAATTGAAACCGCGTGCAATTAGGAAATACCAGTTGAAAATTTGGATTTATAAAGGGTGCTTGGAACAATTATAGCACAGTAATTAGGAACGTAGCTGCAAGTTTGTTAGCAAAGTACATTTATGTAGTACGGAATTACTAAATTCAACAATAAGCAACAAGAACTGTGTCCAATAAGTAGTAGAGCCTGACCCCTCAAGCCGTGCATTCGGAATTTGTTCGTGTCGACAACGAAAGACTAATGATCTAACAAGCCGATGATTAATGACGGGTATTCATCAACTGTGAAGTGTAATCTGGAAAGAAGACGAAAAGAAATAGAATGAAGAAAACGAGCCATCTTGAGAAATAATGTCATGCACATTGTAGATGCATAGCATAACAATATTTTAATAGTTATCAGGTTCACTTGTTTATTCAGTGAAGTAAATGAACCCTCTGACAAAAAGTGGGAATGTTGCGCTTCTAAAGCTTTGTACTGTCCCCGCTTTCGATTTATGATGTCATGCCAAGAGGGAGAGAAAAATTCTTTAAATATTGACATAATAATGGTGCTGCTAGCATAACCAATGGGGAAAGTGAATGCACGATAGGAAAAGCAGTTGAAGGAGTATTCATTCGTTGCATATTCATAGGTTCTTTACTGCCACGGTGGAAACCTACCTAGTGTCCAGCAGAATGAAGGATGAACGTCCGGTCGTCGGTCGGTGGACAATAGACATGGATAACTGAAACTTGTGTTCGTGTCATGCTAAATAGAAAAGAAAAACAATATTGAAGAGGGGACAAAAATATTTGATAGACATGGAACTCAATATTAAAAAGAAAGTATGTACAATAGTGACGTTTTCTGTTCTGGAATCCCCTTTGGTAAAGCTACAATGATAGTTAAAAGTTGAACGAGGCATAAAAAACTACATGTTAAGTGGCATAATACCTATTACCTGTACGAAATATACACATGTTTGCTTAAGCGGGAGCGACAGTTTACTTAAATACGATGTCCTGTCCGGAGGAATTGGTAATGGAGTCGAGAAATTTATGCGGTTGGAAATAAATGGAAAACATCCAGCTTTATTGCAGTGACTTGATAAAAAGATCAATGTGACTTGTGGCTGGGACAGTAAAATACTTCCCTAAACTCGACCAAATATTAGTTTTTTGTAATAAAAAGAGAATTTTCGGACTGGAACTGGAAAGTTGTCTGAGATTGCATGACTGTCGGACTTTTATGGGAGTTTTATGAACTCCGATTGTTTGAGGGGGCACTATGATGGCGTGATTTTACGGTAATTGCAGAGGAAAACTGCGGTATTTATAGTAGTAGGCACGTGCGTGCTTAACTGAAAGAATTGACTAAATTAATTGCATTAAGCAATGTTTACGGATGGAGGGGGACAAGCGTTTTAGTTCATATTGGTAGTATTAGATATTAGCACATATAATACGTATATTGGATTCAAAATTTGAAGCTTATATAAATAGAATAACATTTCAAATTATGTACGACGAAAATATTTTGAAATGCATATATTGTAAGTCCTTGATCTCAAGGAAAACATGGCCAAGAATCGATTCGATATCAATTTAATCCCGTGTCTGAAACTAAAACTTCCAGTGCTATGTCATATGTTGGTTGTATGGTTTATTAAGTTAGTTTCACTGCAGGAAAATTTTCTGTAAAATTAGCTCTTATGCATGCAACGCTTGCAATAATTACTTATTCGCACAGGGAATTAAGTATCAAGTAATTAGTTTGCTGTTTTTACACTTATTAAAAAGATGCAAAGGAGTAAGCAATATTTTAAAATTCGATTACTCCATTTAGATGCACGCTACTAATTCACATTTCTCGATCCACAGATTTGGCACAAATTATTCCTTTAAAGATTCATGGTAATATTAAACGCGACATCCTTCCAGATTCCTTTATTTCGAGCTGGCTTGGGCTGGTTCACGTTTTGTTAAGATTTTCTTTCCTGGTTTAAACAAAACTACATACCACTGATCTTTCGGAATGGTTTACGTGCGAACAAAAGTACTATTTTTAGGAGTTGTTGGATGTTTCATCCATGCAACACACTCGTACAACGCGGGATCCTCAAATTATCATCAAGGGGACTTCTCCGCTTACCTTCCATTAACAATGGTGATTGATTTTTTTTAGATTTACAATATTCCAGTTTTTTATTCCATGAACTCACTCTTATAAATGTTTATGATGAATATAGCCAAACCCAGCTTCTTACGGGCAAACTGGATCGTCTTATGACTCTGAGAACAAGTAAATTTCAGTAAATTTTCGTTTTTATAAGTTTAATAAATGAAGTCAATTTTTTTTCAAAACATGAGTTTTATTTCTTACAGTTGTGCCAAAATGCCTGTAATTGAGATATTGGACAGTATATTCTGCGAACACGTCAATAGGAAAAGCTACTCTTCTACAATAGCCCCAGCAATTGATATCGTCATCAATCAATTGAAACTTACCAAGGGTCTTGCTCTCACTTTTGATGTGATAAATTTCATATCAGCCGCAATCACAGAGCTAACCTCCTTACAAGATGCTGTTCAAGCCAACTACGAAGATTCTAGCTTGTTGAAACCGTATTTTGAATTTCTAAGCCAGAGCAACAGTGACACTTCAGCTACAAATTCTGCTGGTACTGAAAGCACAGCAGTTGAAGCAGACACAAACGCTGCAACAGACGCAAAAACTTTAACTGAAAGCCGAATTACTGATATGAAGAAACAAGAGGCTGAAATGATGGATAAAATTAGTAAGACGAGTCAAGCATCAAAGCAAAGCGGTACCCAACAGGACGCGACGAGTACCAAAGAGACAAAATCTTCGAAATCAAGCGTTCTTTCCAAACTGGCTGGTCGCAGTGCAGACGAATCGGTGTCAGATGTTGGGACTGAAGCTAAAACTGAAGACACTTCCACAAGTGATGTTTTGGTATAAATACAGGATTGTCATCCATCATAATATTAATTAGTACAAAATACAGGCTTCTTTACTTTCTCTTTTACAGGAGGCAAGAAGTTACAAGAGTAATTCTGATTACAACGAGTAAGACCAATATTGTTTACAGGAAATTAAGGATTTCTACTCAAGGAACTGAAATATGCGTCATGCTCATTATAAACTTCATTGATACATTTTAGCTACACATGCAACCTCCTTCCTGCCGTATACTGCTCAACCGAAAAGTATGACGATGTGCTCTACAACATTGTCGAACACTTTTGGAGATCTTTAAACTTCCTATTTCAAGCCAGTTTTGAAACATTTGATTTTATGAACCAGCTTGATTGTAGCAGTGGGTCATGGGAAGACCGATGGGCTTTTCAGCAAGCAGCTACGGCATATGGTAAAATTACCGTAATAATTCGGAAGTAACACTAGTTTAGTGCATACTTTTATTTTTTTATGTGGTCAATTTCTGGGTTTAACGCAGGGGCACTTTTGGTTTCTATCGACACACTCATTAACCTTGCCAGTGATGTACAAATAATTTACACTATTGTGGAGCTGGACCAAAGTGATACCAGTTCTTACTTTAGGTCTGGGGGTAGTGACATACAGCAAGCACCTGAAATGCCTCCAATGAATGCACCCATGCAATCTCCGTACAACATTTATAACCCAAAGATGCAGGTGAGTATAGGTCCATGATTAAAGTTATCCAAACTGATTATTATCTGCGAAAAAGTGATTTTGTTATCATGAACCACTTTCTTTGATAGCCATACCCGTACCGGAACCTGCGATCTGTTCCAAACATGAGGGCTCCTGCTTACGTTGTTGGGTAAATACATGTGTCCAGCGCATTTAGTGAATTATTATGAAAATATTAAAGTGAAAACAAATTATACGAATAATGTATATCTGTAATGAGTATGAAATGTAGTGACAGAAAATAAACGAACTATGCCGGTTATTGACATAATATTGCGTTTGTGCTTATAGGACAAACGATATAAGAAGTTTTTTGTGTATTTTTTATTTCATTCAAGTTATACGATTTTAAAAATACGCAATACAATTGTCACGGAAGACGTTTCATTTTAATGCATCCAAATCAATCTCTTGAAAATACTCAAGTCGATGGAAATTTGGGCTATCATATTCACCTTTGGGAGTTGGGAACAGTGACATGTACACCCTGTTTGGATCGCTTTTGTGGATAGCAAAAGCATTAAATCTGTTCACATTGTTAGGTAAATATTCCCAGGGAATAATAGCACGACCATGCCATCTGTTAATATCTTCGTCAATTTGCGTCGTGTAGTTGTCTAACGGTAACTGATACTCGCAAAGCGTCCGATTTGTGTCTAGCGTCAACAGAAGGTAGTGGCCTTTCGGAGCAAACTCCGTTTCCAGGTACAGTTGCTCCGTGTCACTGAGGAAGAAGACTTCAACAACTTCATAGTCCCATAACTTGTCAGTTGAGCCTACTGGGAGAGAGGGAGGCACTATGGGATCATTGTAAAATGGAGCGTTTATATCAATTTGAAGGCCTTCCTTGGAAGTGTTTGCGATTGTTATCCGTTGGAAGGATAACTCAATTCGAGCATTGTCAGCTGGTGCATCGCCATCCCAGGTTGTGGAAATTGTGTAGTTCAAAGACTTACTCGCACTCGCCATTCTAAGATAAAATCAGCAAAAATGATATTTTTAAATATACATATAACAACTTTTATAGAATACGGATAACCAATTAGACCACTAGTATAACCAATTAAGAGTGGAGCACAAAATAACCTTTTCATGTGAGTATGATAATAATAGTAGTAATAGTAGTAGTATGCTAACAAACTCCATAGACACAATAAACCATATGTCAATCTTTACTTTACTGGGATGTGATACACATGTAAGCCTTCACAACACAACTTTGACACAAATTTTTGATTTGTAAACATTTAAGAAGGTTATGTTAATAAAGAATTTTCTCGTTGTATTTCATATGCACAGTAAGGTGAACTGAAGTTTAAACCACCTGTCCACTAGTCAACACTGGAATGTTTGCATGAAACAATCTCACAGCTCTATACACAACCAAACATGCCACATTGGAGCACATTTTGCTTTCAGATGCTACCCTGATTTCATGCACATTGTGCATTTGTAGTTGCAAGAAATCTGTGTGTCTTACCCGAATCCTAGGACCAGGGCAATTAGCCCCATAGAGTTAATCTTTCCGGAGAACATTTTTGACATTCAACAGTATTGTTTTCTGCAAAAATTATGAATGAGTGGTTCTGGCTGGATCGCTTATCATTTTATACTGCACGGACAATTTATTCGTAGCGGGGATCATTGCATTCATGAGTAGAAACTGATTGCGATGCTACATCCTTTCTTAGCTTGCCACATAAGCTATTCGTCCTACATAACATTCGAGATAAAAACGATAGATTGTAAATATGACAACAACAAGAATACTCTGGAAAGATAATATCAGAGATGAACTGTGAACGTGATGCAAGTATTCATAATATAACCTGTGTGTGCATACAGAATTCAATGAATTTTAAGCTTCATGCTGTAAAATACAGGTTACAAGCTTGTATTTTAAACTTGACAATGACTTGACTTAGGTGGCTGATACAAGACATCAACTGTTCAAAAACGGTATACACTCAAAATCTATTTCTAACATCAAAACAAACAACTATATGATGTCATAAATTATAATACACGTCTTTTCAGACTTCAAATCCAAGCCGTGAGTCCCGTTATATGTTATATGTTACAAAATGTATACACATCCACGGTGACATATATAAAACATTGAAACGTTTTGAAAATTGGTTTGAGATTCCTTGTGGATTTAGTTTTTTGCAATTATTAAGTAAAACTTGAATAACAAGTTATAAAAGCGACATTAGTCCAAGGCTCGATGTAACAAATGAATTGGGCAAAAGTTACGATGATTTTTTGATGACGCTCTCACAGCATTTTCCCCGTTAAATTCCTACGCGCTTCAATCGTTGCATCTACCCAGTCAGTTGGCGATTGATTAAATACCTATTGCAGGTGAACGGTTTATTGTGACTGTCTGCTATCTATTTATCATAGGCTGAGTTGGCTGAGTTACAAAAGTATAAAATTTCAAACTAAATTTGTTCAATCTGTTTAATCTCTGTCTCCAAAACGGTCTCCAGGAAGATTATCGTTGTTTTGGCCTATTTCCATGTGAACCCCGGATAGTTTCAATGGAGCCCTCCAGATGACAGAAATGGACCATGGAACAATGAAAAACTCAAATGTTGCTTTTGTATTACCGCTGGTTATAATATAACCACATATTGCCACCATATTCATATTGTGACATTTTGGACAGTTTTGTGTACTTTTAGTGAGTTAAAGCTGATGTATTACCGATAGAAATAATATTATTATATCGGAAAGGGTTGTGTTATCTTTTAACATGCACGAATGCCCATGCTTTATTTTCTGATTTGAGATTTAGGATTGTTTAGTTGAAACGGAGCTATCAATGCTTCGCTTTCAACCCACTAAGAAATCAATTAAATAACAAATTAGGAAGAATCAACCCTCCTACAAAAATGACTAAACAAATAGAATTTCAGACTAGGAAGAATAATTGAGTAAACTTCAATTTAAAAAGAGAAGGAGGAAGAATGGGGACATGATGAGTTGTCGTAGTGGTAGTTTAACCAATAACTCCACCAACAAGGCCAAGACCGAGTCCATGGTGACCACCGACCAGTCCAGCACCGTGGTGACCCCATCCCCAGCCGGGAGAGTGTACTTGGTGGCGAGAAACGTGAGAGACGGCTTTCCCCCAACCCCATCCACCATGCCCATGTCCGATATGTCCGATATGTCCATGTCCGCCGAGTCCTCCTAGCCCGAGACCGTATTGGCCGTAGGCAACGGCGAAGAGGGCGAAAAGAGCAAGGGCAACCTAGTGACGACAAAATAATTTTTAAGTTAAATGCACAGAATTTCTATTAAAGAGAAAAGCGAAATAAATTTTTGGTTGAGGATAAACAAACTTTGAAGCATGTGTACCAAATATATTTCCTTGACGCACCCAGAAAGTTTTTTCTGGGCAAAAGTCATATGTTTCAGTTTAAATCAAACAGTGTTTTGATTGAATCTTGCCTTTATGGCAGTACCATTTTGAAACAGTTTCTTATCAAATCTCACAGTTTTGTTTATGTACTTTCGTTTATCAAAAACCGGAAATGGGTCGGGAGTGTGCTGTTTCCGCCTGTCCTCGAATAAGCCAGTACAAAAGACCTCTGCTTAGGTATTAACACATTCGTTATTGCCTTATTTTATTCTGGGAACATACGTAAGACAATAAATGCTGTCGTTTAGAGTACCAGACCAAGGAAGGACAATTTCTTCTTGGATTAAATTTTTAATCATAGCAAACCGCGACTGGATATGGGCTCCAAACAAAATTTTGTATGTTTGTGCAGATCACTTCAAGGAAGAATACCTTAGATATGGACCGAATGGAAAGCCAATTGTCACCGACATGGGATTTCCTTCAATTTTAAACGGAAAGGAACTAAATGAGTTTAACGTTAGA
>JAAXOA010000767.1:0-19890 GCA_036561885.1 Salina celebensis
GAAAATGACAATTTTTTATGTTGACCACTTTTGTCCAGTGGACAAAATAAAAATATGCTGGACAAAAGTGGACAAAACCACTGGACAAAAATGATTGTCCACTGGACATTTATGCTCTGATTAGAGATTTCCAAGTATTTCGATCGTAAACGTTAGTGGGTAGACCTACCTTGCACCATTTTCAGTAGACGATTCTCCTATTTGCACCATACTGATACTTAAGCATTGTATATTACGAAATCCAACGCTGTTAGATTTGTTGATTGTAGTGAACAAAGAGTTGACGGCTTCTGTGTAAAGTCCTAGGGAAAAACCAAGCACATTGCGAACGCGAGAGGTATCATGCTCCTCCATTACAAGGGTTTTTTCAACGTTATCCAAGGACAATCCCAGGAGGGAGCATGCACTTTTGAAATGTTGCTGTCCCCATTCAATTTGCTTCGGAGAACTTTTATTTCCGTTGAGGAATGCATTCGCAACAGTTCCTACTACGTGACCTAGATGATACACAGCACCAAAAACTGACCATATTGACTTCGTGAAAGTTTCTCCAAGCCCTAACGACACCATTGCAGAGAGAATGCCTGTTAACTTGTTCAAATTTGCAACAGGATCTGCGGAACTGGAGATTTCGGAAGTAAAGAAGGGCACGGATTGATTTCCTCCTTCTCTCTCAGTCTCGCTTAGGAAAAGCTCTTTTCTTAACTGCTTTAAGGGTAAATAGGGCCCTAAAGTATCTAGCGGGCATGTTGACAAGTCGTGGAGGGCTTGAATCACTGTGAAATACACGCCATCATAAAGACGTTCCATATCCAGACAGAATATCTAAATAAAATTCATAGCATAAGTTTAATGAGGTTATTTAGCTGTAAAAAAGAACAAATATAATAATTTATTTGACAGCTGAATCTTTACCTGCGTATTAATTCCAATCATTCGCCCACCCAGGTCAAATTCGACATTGTACATAACCGTAGACTTTTCATGTTGACTGTCATAAGCTGTACAGAAAAATTCTACCAAACTCTGCATGGCGCTTAGCCTTTCTGAGAAACTTGGAATCGTTATGTTGGTTGTTGTCGAAGTCGTCACTCCTGCTGGAGTACTAGCTGGGGCAACTATTGTCGTTGGAACTTTATCAGACTTGTGGGTCCTTGTCTCAGCAAAATACTTCAGCATTTCCCGAATACACTCCCGCTTGGTTGGACCATCCGACTGTCCTTGAAATACAATTGACTGGTTCCTCTTGTTCACAATCATTGCTCTATAGCACTGATTAGCAACAGAATATAAATTCGGGAGGAGCTTTGATGATGTAAATGGCTGTGGAACGAGTCGCACTTGTCGCTGACTTTCCAAGTCAACGATTATATTTTTTGTTAGGTAAGTCATTATTGTATTTGTGACGATCGAACAGGGTAGTCCGTTGTGAAATCGATTCCTCAAGGTGTGTAGAATAGACGATTCATTTATAAGGGTAAGGTTCCACAAATGGGGTGTCAAATCTAAGTTTCCTGGATTCATCTGTAATATATCAAGGAAAAAGACGTTCATTGTATCCAAACAACGGACATAGTTGGTTCCAGTATTTAAGTCTATATGTCAACTCACATTTTCGATGTCGTCTTCACAAACGTCAAAATTTTGTCCTGTGTCTAGCCTTACAGAACACTTGCCGGAATCTTCTGATTTTTTCATGAGACGAGCGTTTATGAAACCGTTTTTATGAAGCACCCACACAGAATCGGATGAGTTTGTTGCACGACTGCGAGTATTGTCGTTTTCCTAGAATAGTTTGAAAACCCAGATGTAATTAATTAGTTTTTTTTATCGGTTTCGGGAGTATATGTAACTTACCTGATCGTAATTTATGTCGACGATATTCTCAATCCAGTGCATATTGGAAAGAACCTTGAGTGTAATTGTTTGTTGCGATGATTTAATCAAGTTGATGACATCTTCACGTGTTTTTGACTCAACTGACACAGAATTAACTGCAATCAATCGATCCCCAGGGAGTAGAAAGTCTTGACTGTAATCTCGTGATGCTTGGGAACCTTGAGTCGGTTCTACAAAAAGAATAGACTCCTGTCCACCACCTTTCACTGCCACACTGGCTCTTCGTATCGAGAAGCCAAAGTCTCCGGACGGCCTCCTCTCAATCGTAATAGTTCTAGAGCACCCTATACTACTTGTCACATTTGGCAGAACTTGCTCACTTAGCTCTAACTCTGGTTCGGGGTAAAACTTGACCAAAGACAAAGCATTGTGTGAAGGACTCTGGGGAGGGGTGACATAACTTGGGGTAAAACTGGAGTTACTCGCTGAGGTTGGCGGTCTCGATGGCCGAGACGGGGAGGAAAGGTCAGTAACTGTTCCAGAGAAGTCACCCGAGTATCTACTGCTTGACTGTCTTGGTGGAACGGGTGGCGGGCTTTTCGGTGATGCACGGGGAGGTTTAGCTGCAAATAGATGTGGTTTTACAATTTGGAATTGACAAAACTGATTCAAGTTGTCATGAAGTTCGATTTCCTTACCAGGGCCGCCGCGCTGTGATGCTAAAGCATTAGCACTGCTGCTTCCACTCAAACTATCTTCGCGCGAATTGGAAGTAATTGACAACGAAGATTCACTACTGTCGGAATGTGATATACTTGGAAGACCATCGTGGTCCCTGGCTCCTGGAGAACGTTGAGCTGAAGATGGAGTTGGGGGCTGCATAAAATTTTCACTGTAGTCGGCTATAATACCACTGGGTAGTTTTTGTTTTTCCTTCTTTCCCTTTCCAAGCTTGAAGCTTCTCCTGATCTCATCCAGTCGATGTAGGTCTTCCGGTGAAAGTTTGTCCTTTACTTTCTTCCCAAAGCCTACTTTTTCCACTTTCTCCATCTTTCCACTGCCTCCACCACTCGATTTTCCTCCTTTGTCACGATCTCGGTCCCTGTCCGACTTTCTCATGAACTGAAACATGATTCGCTTCTCGACTCACAGGTCAACTTTTAATCAATGAGTAAAGATCATGGGGGGCTTTTGGCACAAAGGGTTTAGAATATGCCACCGAAGCTCTTCGAAACAGGTTTCATTCAAAGCCGATTCTTGCTCGTTCATTACATGTGCGAAATTGTGGATCTTTGTCTCCGATCTAAATTCATAGTCCGAGATGGTATTTCTCCTCTGTTGCTATCTGTGAACAAATACATAAGATTGATTATGAAAGCATTTTACTTCCCTGTTCAATATATCTTCTTGAGGCACTACGAAAGTTCTGTGAGCAATGATTGCAAGGATGCTTAACGATTTTCGACTGTTTCTAAAACGACTCAATGCTTCCAATATTTTACCAGAGGAACTGGCGGAAGAAGAAATAGGACCAAACTGTAGCTTCTTGATGCTTCAAGACTCGTCTAAATTGATGAATATTAACTACAAAGGTGTTTTTCAGCTAGAACAAACCAATTATAGAATAGTTGCCAGAAGCTGCAGAAATTGCAGCCCACTCAGTTAAGCAAACTATTGCGAAAGTAGGACAATGCCGGTCGTCGTGGATCAAACTTCTGCACACTTGAGCTATAATTGAAGGTAATCCTTAATTTGAAAGAAAACAACGCAAAATTAATGTCAACTAGAAAATCCTGTCACCCACTTGGATACGCTACGCCAACTATAGACAGCTTATTCCTGTTTTGATGACCAATTGGTGACCTTGTCGTCCTTACTACAAAACACCATAACGACAATTTTGCAGTTTTGGGCACTCCACATTCAAATCATGAATGAAAAAGTTAACAGAATCTTCAACAAAACACTTGGTTTGAATGTTTCCTTACAAATGCTTGTTTGTTTACTATTCAAATAAATAGCTAAATAAAAAAGTTGCTTTCATTTGAAATCATGCTTACCCGAGTTCATTCATTAGTGCAATTTAGAGTAATGTGACAACTTGGTAACGAGTTTTTTTTCGACCATGCATCAACCAGATGCATTTTATCTGACGCTACTTGCTAATAATTTACCTGACTCACTTTTCACTCAGGCAGCTTTTAATGTGTGTTCCTTCGAGTGATTTTGCTCGAAATTTACGAGACCCAACGCCAAGTTTTGGTGTTAATGTGAAAACGTCAACTTTGAACGGTTTTATAGAACCGCAAACAAGTGCAGAAACAGCCTTCTGCGCATTTTTGCGAAAATGATTACATTCATCCAACCATATCGAGATGATTTTGAATTATTTTGGTACATCAAAATTCCAAAGTTGATAGTTGAGTGTGTTGCAATATTTAATCATAGCAATGCACTTTTCAAGTAAAAACCATTCAGGAATGATACTTAATACTTTCATAACTTTAGTTCTTGAAGACATTGAAATTGCATACGTGTGTGAAAACCAGAGAAAATGTTTTCATGAATTGTTATTACGAAATGTTTGGAATGGGCATGCTCAGCTTTGAAACATTAACTGGTCCATGTAGGAATCGCAATCGCAATTTTTTTTATAATTCTCTTTTATACCATAAAGGTTTGTTGTCTTTGGTTTCTACAATAAAATGGTTGAGTATGACACGTACACAGCTACTAGCATTGGTAGAGGGAAAGTTTTTTTTTGCATGTGTCATGGGTGTAAATTTTCTTGGTAAACCGAAAAACAAGGTATTACTATAACATTTCGGGTTGGGATACTTAATAACAACACTGCGGTTGATATAGAATTTGTTTAACTGCTTGTTTCCTTTCCTCGATTGTTATGATGCTGCAGGATTGCTATTTCATTCTGCGACAACAATTTTTTAAAACTTTATATGATGAGAATTTTGAAAGGCAAGTGAAAAATGAGGGAGTACTGCCCGCAGTGGCCAACCTCTTTCTCACATTAATGCGGGATTCGTAATATTCATAGGTTCTCGGACAGTTTGTTGAATTCAATATTGCTGTGAGGATTTATACTTATACAGTAGTAAGTAAAAACAAACTGTTTTGGTGTGAAGAAAAAGTTACTACGTATGTTGTTCAAACGGATAAGTAATTTGATCAAACAGTTCTTGTATGAGTACTATGGATTGTCGCCTAGTTTTGATGTGTTTATGACTGAAACCTTTTGCTACCTTCCGTGAGATTGTTGTTATAGGTAGGCTTCCGATTACATTATTTATTGTTGTTGTATAATAGTTGAGCGGATGTTGATACATGAGAATACGAAAATCGGATGATAAAGTAACATGAAAGGTTTCGCTGGTCACCGGATCGACGGGAATTAAAATAATTTATCATTTAACGACGGGAAACTAGTACGCTCAAACTAAAGGGCTTTTAATTAACCAATCTGGCTTATGTCGCCGAGGATTTTGAGTCGGTACTTTGTTGACAAGATTATGCATATTTTGCAACATATTGTACCGACCTGTAAGTAAGTTACATACAATCTGTAGTAACCTACGCATTGTGTATGTTAAGGAGCTCAACTAAAGGCTATAAAGATGTAAAAAGTAGATGTTCAGCGCAAACAGTAAAACGTCTTAAAAGATGCATGAAGGAGGAGAAGGAAATTTGAAAGTATGAATAATGAAAGAAATTAGATAAACGAGTGTTTTTATTTGGAAGATGACTTTTTTTCTGAGGCTATAATTGGAAGAGGATGCAGCCACAGGAAGTTCAAACTACAAACTTGTAATCTGTCAATACGAAAATGTAACTTTAACAGATTAAGAAAATTACAATAATTAATACTCTAGTAGCTACGGACGAACGTTCGCTGTAGTTTGATTCCGAGGAAATCAACGAGGGTTGAGAAATTATCGAAATACAAAAGACAAATGAAAGAAGCCTCATTCATTTTGAGTTTTCTTTAGCGAATGCAAACTCTGTGATAATTGACGCTCTTTGCTTTGTCAAGCGGTCCATTTTTTTATGCAAGTAGAAATTGTTGACTAGTAAAAAACCCATTATTGCTCATTCATTGAAATGAAAACTTTCATGCACACGGCTGTAATGTTTGGGAACACTCCCAAACTACTTTTTGTGTAGATTTCGTTAAGGAAATTTGAATGAATTAAAAAAATTAACATGACTAATAGCTCTGATTACTAACTGCGTACGCGTGCTTTCAAATTGAGATCCTTTCTATAAATGCTGCCAAAAAAGCGTCAAAATATTAGTGTATCGGTATTGTCTATGTTTGGTATCAGCATGCTTTTGCGTGCTATCATAGCTTTTCGTTTTCAGTTAAATTAAAGGAATGCGCAATGCACAATGATTTTTTGACTAACTCATTGGGTCATAATTTTTGCTTAAATTTTTGTTAAATATGAAATAAGCCTATAGAAGAATTCGTATTTCTAGAAAAGATTTTGTATGCATGTCTGATAAAGCCCCAGTTCTCCGAAGAGCCATATTATCTTTAAGAGAAAATGTTGTCATTTCAAGTCTGCTGTTGTAGATAAAAGCAATTAAGAAAATCGGTACCGCCACTGAACTTCGAAAGAATTATTCGCGAATCACTTTATCGCGAAAACCATAACTTCGCAAAGTCATAACTTCGCAAACCATAAGTTCGAAACGTCATAACTTCGAAAACGACAACTTCGAAAGCCATAACTTCCCAGCGTCATAACTTCGAAAACGGTATCCGCGAAAAGCCAGAACTTCGCAAACCATAACTTCGTAACGTCAAAACTTCGAAAAGGGTATCCGCGAAAAACCATAACTTCCCAAGGTTATTACTTCGAAAAAGTAGGATGGGCTTGAAAATACTTGAAAACGATTCATACCGAGAAACTTTCATCAGTACATATTGTTTTGCTTGTTTCACAATCCGTGTAATGTTGTCATGTTGTGGCTTAATTCTTATGGTAATATCGCTACAAAAATCAAATTTAAACTGCGAATTATGTATTAGATGGTTTAGGTTTATATCCTGGCTTAATCTCCAGTGTCATTCTGCACAAAGTATGACGTATTAGTTAATACTTACTTCAGTTCAGCAGCATAAATTGTTAGGTTATTTGGTTACGTTACAATGCAAAAACTATACAATGCAGTTTAGTCCTTTGTTCCCAACGAAGAGTCATGTAATGGGTATCCAAGCTTTCTCTGCAGCCACTCACAACAAGTCGTTTAGTTTGTACTTCAGACCATGGTAATAAACATAGGGCTACGTTGTAACATAACAATTGCATCCAGTCTTTATTTTTTCTGTATTCGCGACACGTTGGAAAGATTTTCGCGATAACAGTTTTCGAAGTTAAGTTTTGCGAAGTAATGACTGTGGGAAGTTATGGTTTTTCGAAGTTAAGGTTTTCGAGATTAAGTTTTTCGAAGTTATGACTCTGGGAAGTAATGGTTTTTCGAAGTTCTGGTTTTCGAAGTTATGACGTTGATCGAAGTTATGACACTGGGAAGTAATGGTTTTTCGAAGTTCTGGTTTTCGAAGTAATGACGTTGGGAAGTTCTGGTTTTCGAAGTTCTGGTTTTTCGCGGATACCGTTTTCGAAGTTATGGCATGCGAAGATATTGCTTTCGCGATTCTCGGTTTCGATATTATAACATGGAGCCTGCTCAAATGTATCATTGCTAACAATTTTCAAAAGTCACCATTTGGCAACCTTTTTAATTTACACATTTCCCCTTTTCGGCTATCATACGTGAAAAACGATTGAGCGTTGATTGTTGATTGTGATGGCTACCGTCTGAACTAAATTGCTTTCAGCTTTCGTTGACTTCCAAATTATGAATAATGGCTGGCTACAGTTTTGAACGCTACTTTTTAGCAGCCTTTGTCTGCAACGTTTTTCTTGACTTTCCGACAAACAAAATGGTTGCGGTAATTCTCGTTCGCCATATCTCTTTTATCAATACATACATAAAACTGGACATAATTAGTTAGAAAATGTTCATGCCATCACACAACACGTACCTGTTCCATAATATCGCGAAGCTGCATGACAGCCACCCCGACCAGTCTGTCTTCACGAGCGAAGCAGTAGTCTTTGACACAAATATGAAGCTCGTAACAATCCAGGTGCTCCTCGTTCCCAACAATGCTGTAAAAAATCAAGATTATAGGCGATTTTTAGTCTTTGTAATATTCAACAACACTTCATTCTTACAGCGTACATTATTAGTGCGAATTTCCCATAAAACGTCTTCATGTATGCAGTATTTAATATTCACTCAAGTAACCATTCACGTATGAAAAGATGATTATTATGATTTTCACCTAGTTTAATTGTTTTTGGAGATTGCTTGAAAGTTTGACATAATTTAATTTATTTATTTCTTTAATCATCTTCTTCAAATGCAAGCCAAATACCGAATCCGAAATCCACATCAAGAAGAAAACATCTGAGGAAAATACCCAATAATTTCTTTATGAATATTAATCCAAACATGAATCCTGCATATATGAATAGGTATAGTGTAGTTATGTATGTAAAACTTCAAGAATTTCTATGATTAAGTTAAGCTGGATCGAGTTTAATCACGTAATAACAATGTAATACCCTTGAATAGGTATAATATTGTTAATGTGTTATGTTAAATCATTGTGATTATAATAGAAAATTCCAGGATCAATTGATAGAATCAAAATGGAAAATAAAACAAGAGCTAATCACGACTTTGTGAGGTTTGATGGCGCATAGGATGTCAGAAACAATGCAAGGAAGGAGTAAAGGAAGGGAGTGACTTGATAGTATCACGAAAATGAAGACATCAACGTAAAGCCAACCTGAACCATCATCGATCAACATCACTTTCCTTGTAATTAAATTAATTGATTGACCATGCAACAGCAATCATTCCAATACTGTGGTAGGGAAAGCTGGCATAAAACTGTAAGAGAATTATCAGCAAGACTCCATCGCAAGGTGTTGGAATAAATGGACAACATTTTGAATGGCAATGGCAACGATGATCATGATCATTGAGACGAAGACCTGAATCTGCCTTCTTCTATGGTACATACATACGTATTCACCAAACATTTTTTAGCACTTTCGGTATAGTTTTGATGGCTTAATAATCTCCACTGTTTGTGATTTATCTGAAGGTCAATTGCTCGTGAATGCGAGGTCTCAGTATCTTGCTTTTTGCTATTTTATCTTCAAGAAATATCGTAAATAAAATAAATTGGTAGAGAAAAAGAAAAGTTTGGACACACACAGGTTTACATTGGCCATCAATCGACGATTACCACATTATCAGCAGTTTGTATATTGCATATTCACAATCACATAGGTACAACAATAGGTTTTGTTTATATCATCACGCCATCCAAACAAGGGAAAGAAAACAGCAAAAATTTCATTATAGAAGTAAAGATGCATACGAAAGGAAAGATTTATAATATTTTAGATGAGTTGATCATGTCGTGAAGACTCAAAATTCAAACGTAATACCGACCTTCACATAAAACATTTTATTACAGAAGCCTGTGGATTCGCAATAAAAAAAGTGAACTGCAATAAAGAAAGAGTAAAATATGGAGCATCGGACATAAATGGATATTTACAAGCCACAAAACTGCACACGACTCACTTAAAGGAAAATATGAAATTAAATTACTTAAAATTAAAAACGAAGTAAAGAAGCAGCGTAAGTTTTCACAAAGAATCATGAAAATGTTCATAGCTTCCGGAAACACAAAATGTTTTCTGAGAAAGACATACGGACGGACAAATACGAGCTACATATTACTTTACTTGGAATTGGAAGCACATGTATGATTTAATAAGCTGAAGAGAATTGCAACTTTGCACACTGGTCTTACAGTTCTTTAACATATTTGTCAAAAGTACTGCCGAAACGTGCAAAAAAGGGAGTAGCATTTTAAGGGAAAAATAATATGTTATATAATTGGGACTAGGGGCATTTCAAAATAAAATAAAAAAGTACAAAATAATTGGGCTGATGATGGAATGAAATCACGACACGGTAAAACAATCATCATTTCTGTACACGATGCCTTCGTAATTTTGATGTGCTCAGATTCTGGAGCATATTTTTCTCCCTTACTTCGTGACCATGTTGAAACGAAGATGGGCAATAAAATGTTTGCATGTCTAGAGGTAATGTTATGAAAATGAAATGCCAAGTAATAAGACCTCATCATCATTATTACATATTCATTCCTGAATGTAGTAAAGCACTTGGTTTCGGATTGTGGATATGGTATTCAGTTTGTAAATTGGTATAAAAACTACATGAAAAGTTAACATGAAATAATGAAATGCTGTAGGTGCTAAGTGGATTTTCCAATTTTCGATTCATTAAACCTTTAAACTTTTTCCCGTTTTGGTATGTAGCATATGGAACCTTCCCTGCCTACATACGGTGACAAGAATATTTCATGAAAAAAATATAATACGAATATAAAATACGATACGATAAATATAAGATTTACGAAACAGTTAGAAAGAATTCAATCGTTCAAAAAAGATCGTAGAAGTTTTATGAGAAATTACACAAAGCATTTCACAAGGACATGGTATTTCCCTATGAGAGAAAGAGAAAAAAGGTAAAAGAGCATGATAGCATCTCGTAATTATCGACTCACAAGTGGAATGTCTCGTTGTACTTGGGTGACCACGTTCCAGATTTGGATTTGGTAGCTTGTTTTCGCTTCTTATCAGATAAATGAGGGCCGATCAAGTTAACCTCAACAAACGGACGGAACCCAGTTGACGGCCATTTCAACTCATTAGCTGCCACCACTGTAAAAAAGGAGGAAAAAAAGTCAATATCATAGTGCCTAAGAAAGCATACATTCTAAACGAAAATATTATTCAAACATTGAAATCCTAATAAATGATGATATAACAATACAATAATAATAAGAGGCACAACGGAATGGTTATTGTTGTTTCTCCCAAGCTAGGCTGCTTATATCAACAGCAACCACAAAACCACCTCGTTGACGAGTAATAATATCAACAATACCCAGTAATAGGAATTTTATAGGTAGAAAAGCTCGTAAATGACTCAGAGTCTTATTGTATTCATGTTATACTGACTACTGAAAAAAGAGAACAGACAAAAGAACGTGTTTGCTTCGCCGTTGCCTTGTACATAAATGGTTTAACAAGGTGGTGACGAACCAACTTAGTTTTTTTTCTCTCCTCGTTTGACAATAGTATTGGCCTACGTTAGATTTGCTCTTTGACAGAAGGAAAATTCCTATCTAACTTGTTTGAGACAGTTGGCAAACTCATTAAACATTTATACTGACCCGATTGCCTCGTAACCCTGTCAAATAGAAGGAATAAACAGTCATTTGAATCACGTTTTTATAAGACCTCCACGGAAGCTTATTGAATTCATGAAGGTTAAGCTGAAAACGACAGTTTGGTAATAAAATTATATCGGAATAAAATATCTCTGAAAAACATTCTTCTCTCGTTTTTCATACCATTTTATTTAATTTTTGTTAACGTAAATGCTTCTACTAGAAAACACTATTGCTACCAGATGGTTAATATTTATAAGCCAAAATGTACTGGAAAAGGATACATGACAGGTGGGAGCTCTTGGACAAAATGCAGGCGATGTTCTTGAAGAGAGCATTGATAATCTATAAGCGACAGATAGCTACCCAAATAAGCCAATCTTCACTCTGGCAAGTCATGTTTCCATTTGCACGAATCAATAAGCTGAGCATCTACACTTTATAATAGTTTTAGCCAAACTTGTATCCTTTTTCCCTAGACTCTCTTACCACTTTACCAAACTTCATACTATACTGTGTTTAGCTAAGCTACTATTGTTTGAAGCTCTTGAAGCTGTCGTATTATAAAGTAAACAAGTCGATGTACCAATATTTTGTACAACACGGCTCGTAGCTCATTGACTACGCTCCTGTTTTTCAACCCTTAACCTATCAACACATTTACTATCTTAATCACTTTCGTAAATTACATTTGAGCTGTCCATTCTAGTACATATAAAAGACCTGAAAAGGAAGACCTACCATGATCTTTGGAGCATAGAGTGATAAACACGTACTTAGAATTTGGGACATAGTAGTTGACGCCTTTCCACACTTATGAGTTTTCTCTTCCTCCTAAATCTCCGTTCATCAAACCTTTCGACTTGTGCTTTTCGTTTTTCGTCTGTGGATTTTCGCTATACAAACTTGTTCTATTTAATCTTACGTAAATGAGCATGATTTCCAATTCATTTAAATGGTAAACATTTATCAATCTGGATGGCTTTTTAATAATAATTATTATCGTCTGAGGAAAAGTGGAGAGTTAATCAAGAATGAAAATAACGAACTTGACTGGATTTCCATATCAAACGCATTGAAGAGTGAAAGGAGATGTCTACAAAATGTAAAAAGTAGCCTCGACTGGTCACTTTACATGTCTTAGGTTTTATGTGACATGGACACTGGACCAGCTATGATTACTCTACTTGACGGTGGCGATGATAGCGATAGCATAATGTTTATTCCACACTTGAAGAACACTTACAGAGTTATTCATTAACCAGGGAGTTAGGAATTAGTATAATGGTCACCAGTCAGTTTTCTTCCAAATGCAAATCGACAAAAATGGGATTTTAAAACGATTGGGTGCTCCTATCGATAACAGGATTGAGAGGTACAAGTTTTACTTAAATTTAGAAACTGGAAGCAATTATGATGGTTTTGTCAGTTCAAGAGAGTAGTGAAAGGTGACTAGTTTTTTTCCAGTCCAGTTTTGCTCAAACAATTCATTGGATTAAAGTAGCATATCTTGTTTTTTTTTCTTCGAATTTAATGATGAGAAGACCATTGGATATAATGTGATTACACTAAATGACTTTGATTCATTATCACTGCTACAAAACCCATGATTACTCCCTCTTCCTGAAGGGTTGAGACGAATTCTAATTGCCTCGTTAAAGACAACCTCATGGTATGCAGCATGCTGATACTCTCTCTATTGTATCTGGACACGACTGGTGAATCATGACATAATTAGATGAGCTCCTCTCAGTTCTCGCTGGGAGAGTCTTTAACAACTCCGGAGAAGGTGAATATTGTATTGACACATTGTGAAAATTTAAATGCTATACAAGTTTTGTGAACGAAAGATGGTAGGAGATAGGCAAACAATGGAGAGAAAATCAGCACATTATGCTGGTAATAATGACAGCTTCATAATATTATTGGACCGATTGCAGAGCGGATATAGCCATTGTTATTTCTCTTTAATGAAACCTACCCTGACAAGGATGGGATGCAGGTGTAAAGACACTTTATTGAAACAAATGGGGAACATTAAAATTTTAATATCAAGATGAAGTCAATCGTCATCGTGGCTTTTATTATCGCAATAAAACTCATTGAGAGCGCAATTCTCTCTGTAATCAATTCATTCACAAGCTGCTCAGCAACATACAGGTTTTGACTCTGTAGGCAGTATTCAGTAAAACAGCAATCCGGTTGCCAACCAACTTGTCTCCTGCTCTCTAACATAAAAATCTGCCTATGCCAGTGTCAGTATACGCAGATAGCATTACTACTACCACGTTCAAATTTAGTATAAATCGTCCTTACAAAAATACTTGATTATGGATATTAGGCAAAATTTTACTCATTGTCAACTTGGACATCAAATGGGCTAGTGTATTGCATAAACCCCCTTGGATCTCTCTTATTATTGTATTTTTAAAATTAAACTTTGTTCGTTAAGATTCTGTTACCTTTCACAGTGATCTTGTGTTCACCAGTGCCGGGATGAGTAAAGAGATCCACTTGTATTGAACACTCTCCAACACTCCCTTCATCCATGCTGGGAATATCTAAAAAAAAAGAGAAAAGAGAATGACATTTTAGTATGGTTTAAGATTATATGTAGAGTTCTCCATTGTCCTTGTCGGTACTTTCTTCCATTTTCAAAACCTCCAACTTTGTCTCATTTCGGTTGAAAACATACAACCCTTCCAAAATGTAAACATGCTGAAGTTTCATCAAACTTTCATCTTTATGTTTAAATGTTGTAGAATTTTACCATTATGGCTCAAAGCTACAATTATTGCAGGTTTTTATACTCAACAATGAGGACTTTGAAAATACAAACAAACTTTTATCGTAACATTAACTTAACTGGTGTGGGTTTTGGTGATGCTATTGACACAACTCTTGTCTATGTGAAAATGCTTCGCAAACGTATTCCCCACAACATGAGCATGATCACTTGAGGGGAAGCTTTGGCTGTGAAAGGGGAGTCATTTGTGTCGATAAAGATACTAAAAAACCTTGAATATTTTGTAATTCTCTGTAACAAGTCCATCCGTTTTTTTTTTCTAAATCGACCGTGCATATTTAAAAGTCAGATTGTGGATCTTCTTTAGCTCCAAGTTCAGTTGCAACACGGAAAGAGTTTCGAATAAAGAAGATCATTTATCATGTTTTTATTCTAATGATATTCACACTCTTTTTCAAAGTTTTTTATTAACTTCCTGTTTAAGTAGAGAAAAAGGGCGCAACCCAACTTTTCCAACACTTAATGCATCCATTGGTGGATCTGCTATAAAACTTATGTAGCATCGTCCCTACTCTTAATACTCCCTGCTTTACAAATGACGGGAAATGGCAAAATAATAAACCCTTAATGAGACTGCTTTGAGTGGGGAAAACGTATATTTTTAAGATTGACATTCTGATCGAAAAAGTCACAAGGGAGGTTCTTNCGGGAAATGGCAAAATAATAAACCCTTAATGAGACTGCTTTGAGTGGGGAAAACGTATATTTTTAAGATTGACATTCTGATCGAAAAAGTCACAAGGGAGGTTCTTAATATTATTGCTTTTGTTAAGCGATGATTGGAGGAGACCTGTCAACGTGAAGCTGTTTTGTGTTAAAAAATTACGTATTTTGAGTAATGATGTGGCTTTAAAACTCTTGATTTTTCATTCAGATTATAAATGTTGTACAAGCCACCATAAAAAAGTGTGACTGTTAGTGAAAGGTTGATGAATGTTTATGTGTGCAACGTAAAACAATGAGGTTGAAGTTTTTATCAATTTTTCAATAAGTACTTGAAATTTCTATCATTAAAGTCAGTACGCATTTTGTTTAAGTATGAATTTATACATATCGAGCACATTCTTCCCAATTCTGTACCCATATGTTGATGTACAGCAATGTAGAGGAGTTCATTTACTTTCAACTTACACTAATAGTGACTAGGGATGCGTTGATGCTCATGCTTTGTGTTATTTTTTTACTAATGTAATTTTTGTTTCCCGAAAATAGTACCGTAGTTAC
The DNA here is from genome assembly GCA_036561885.1 of Salina celebensis. Taxonomy (NCBI): domain Eukaryota; kingdom Metazoa; phylum Arthropoda; class Collembola; order Entomobryomorpha; family Paronellidae; genus Salina; species Salina celebensis. Next base: position 15,246 of record JAAXOA010000767.1, read on the forward strand.
TTAATGAACTAAATAGCACTGAAATATCCTCAGAGATTAGTAATCAAAATGTTTCTGTGAGAAAAAGTATCTTTATCTGATCTATCCGGTAGGGTTTGAGCTACCAGTTGCTATATCCTATGTGAAAAATTACTCGTTAAAGTACTTTTTATCAACAGCTAAAAGTTTAAACTGAGTAGAGTGTTAAAAATTAATCCAACTTGCAAAAATGTTATGTAATGTAAATGTACTTCCAAATGCGCTGTTTTATCAGTATCGTATTTGCTGCCACTATCGTGAAAATGATTAAACAAGAAGCTGAAGCAGTTCATATAATTTTTCTAATTATTTCGCATCTCATGAAACAATTGTTACCTTTAGATTATAGGAAACTACGGGCTACATGTACCTAGCCTATGTTTCAAATACGACAGCCTACTTGACTCGACAGAAAACAAATCTGATCTACGAAAACATGCAGAGTTAGTAATAGCTTCTAGTTTTACAAGAACGAGAAAACTTTTATATTAGTGTTTATCTCGTCAATTTCTAGGTTTACAGTTAGTAGATAACATAGTAATCACTAATCGACAGATTTCGCAGGTTTACATAACACCTTAATCGACTCAGCAACACTTTACAACAGCAGAACATACTACACTGTACACTTTTCAACATAATATTTGACTTTATGCGTCAAATCGTGTTACCTGGAAGAAAATACTAGGTTTAACAAATACACACATGTATGTAAACACAGACAAAAAGTCATTTATAGTTGATCCGTTGGAAGGTGACCAGGCATTCAAATATTTAATGCATTTACCTTTGCTTCCCTTCTTTTGCAAATCTTTTGGCTTCTTGGCTTTGAGAACTTCTTCCAAGCCTGGCTCTCCAGCCACATCATCATCCCGATCAAATGAGAGCGCACGGAGTTCAAGCGTCTTTTTGTCGTTAAGAGGGACTATAATAAAACACAGCGGAAGACACAAAGTTTTATACACACATGAAACAATAAACAACACTACAACAGCAAGAAAAAAACAGGTAAAGTAAGAAGGGCGGTGACATCATCATCACCAATTTGTTTAGAACATTTTAAAACACTTAATAATACTATAGAATACGGCAGGTGAAAGAAAGCACCACAAAGTGACAAACAGTTTTCGCGGACGGATATCCGCAACGGGAGTGAGTGCATTTGCAAGTAAAATTGCAGATTTGCATGAAACAAGTAACACAAAAAAGGTATTTTTACGATTAACACACTAGCAAAAGTGGGTACTTTTAACCCGGTCTTCGAAGACTTAAAAAGCAAGCACATTTTGTTAACCATTGCATGCTTCCATCTGCTCAAATGAGGTGCAATTCCGCACCCGCAGTTCCACTCCTGAAAATGTTATTGTGCCTTCGGCTTGATTGCTATATTCATGTAATTTTAGTGTGGATTTAGTCATTGAACAAAAGTTATGCATTTAAGGTCAATTAAGTTTGTGATTCCTATGAAGTGGTAAAGAAACGTGTAATTTGAAATAAACGATAGTTTCATTAATTTGCATTATTAAGATAAGCATCATATTTAAAAGCTAGTATCGTTTATCTGCAGTTTTTATGCATGTTGTGTGATTAGACGGTACGAAGACTGCTTTCATTTTTCGGCACCCATTAAAACTCATAGTGATAAGTGTGGAAACATGACTCGTCACTCCTGTGGAAGTCAACCTGTTTTCTTTCTTAAAACGACTAACTTTTTTAATTATAAAGTTGATGCGTTTGCCTGCAGCGCAAGTTGTTTCCGTTTTGGCCTTTCATCAAGGCAACCGTTCTGGTTAGCTGGAGAATTCACCTAAAAGGTTCATGAAGACAGGAGTAACATAAGAAGACAACGCTCACGAAATGGCTGTCATCACTTTTCGTTTATACAGTTATATGAACCAATGTAGGATATTAAGTATCAAATACTGATGTAATCCACGTATAACGTTAAAATAAAAAATACACGATAACATGAAAATTGCAGTGGCTATCAAATGGCAAAGTATGAATTACAATTATTGGTCCTGTCAGTAGCAGCAGACGATGGGAAAATGGCTTTTTGTAAATGGATAATGCTATTCCTCCCTTACAGCTTCCGAAAATGATGATGATATCATGGATGGAGTCAGTGTTTACAAAGCTTTGGATCATCTTAGCTTGTATGTTTTGAAAGCAGATTTTCTACTATGCTTTCACTGCGGATTGTAAGTAAGTTCAATGGTGGTTATACAAAAAAAAGATAGGGCATCCAACAAAGTAAAAGCCTAGCTTGAAAGTTTTGGCCTCTGAAATTGAAATTTTGACCTTGAATGGTTTTGAAAGGCTAAGTACAGCTCAATTTTTAAAAATCCACTTGCAAAAAGAGGGAAAATACCATTCTACATTGGACATGAACCAAACCTGTAAAACTCCGCTCAAGCATCGAACTTTCCTAGAATATTATACCTATTAGGTAACGGAAAGCTACCGACCAACACAGACTATTGACTGTTGACACCCAATATTTTGATATATTACTTTCACACAAGAATTTATATCGATTGTTTGGAGAAATGTGATCACAAGAGGAAATCACAAATTTCTTGTGTAAAGTAGTGAATCTTGCAAGGTAGAAACACAATGTGTGCTGCTTGTGGTGTTCACAGTATTCTGACTCACCGACAGAGCCAATAAGCTTTAAAGATGAATTGTCTATTCGTATCTTTTATAATCCTTTGTACTGTTGTGTGCCGCCTTGAATTTGTATTTTGTTGTCCACCGGTGCGTAAGCCGGCAGATAGTAGTGTGAATCAAGAGTGAAATTGATATTTAATCTAAAACTTTGTGCACACATGAAATAGTAAGGAGTGAGCTAGAAAGCAACCAGCTGAAAGTGCAGTTTGAGATGAGGGTGACAAGATGATGGACTTTTCATGTTTCTTTCATGACAAAATCGGAGCATTCCTGTTCTATACACTATAACTCATACCCTTGGAAACCTGAAACTCATCGAAATTGCCATCTATGAACTCATTTTCAGAAAGTAGTCGTTCAAAGTCAATTTCGTCCCCCCTACATAATATCTCAGAGCCACATGGATGCATCGAAAGTTAATTGCATCAACTGCAAACGAGAAACTTTTCAAAAAACCATCTTAAAGCTCATCTATGAAAATAGTAGATTCTCTTGTTTCTCGAGAGAAAATGAAGATCACGAGGAGAAAACTTGAGCTAGTCACTAACAAAAAAGAGTTTCTTAACTGAAATTAAGTTTAACTGTAAATTGGAATTGGAATTTCGATGATGACTGCTTTCTCTATTTTACTTCAAACTTCCGTGGAAAATCTTTGTTTTCCAAGATACTTCAACGGAGTTAAGTGGATTTTCTAGAGGACAATGAAGAAACGAAGAAACTTTCGCTTCTTTTTGTTTTCATTAACGCTCCCTTTTATATCATTCAATTATACTGAAAAAAGCTTGCGGGTTTAGAGGGAGAAAAATACTGAAGCAGAGTGAGATGTACGAAATAGCTCTTTTTTTGCGGAGTCTCTCCCCACACTCCGATGAAAACTACAGAATAGCAATACATTTATACCTAACCCGCTGGTTAGATAAGTTGCAAAACAGGGGAGTGCTATGGGATGAGACGTCCCTAAATTTCAAAGTCTCTCCCCACACTCTGATGAAAACTACAGAATAGCAATACATTTATACCTAACCCGCTGGTTAGATAAGTTGCAAAACAGGGGAGTGCTATGGGATGAGACGTCCCTAAATTTCATCCAATATCTAGCCGGACGCCCACAACTTGACTTGCTTGAAAGGTAGCTTAAAACAAAGCGAAGTGAGTACTGGCATTTTTATATCCAATGTACAGGTTTTTACCCTCATACAACGTCCTGCATAATACATTGTTTCATATATACATTCACATTTCTTACTCATTTATGGATAGCTATGCTCCTTACTCATGTTTCCCACGAATGCTCCAAAGAAACCATGCCAAGTGATTACTTTCATCATTAGCTGAACAAAATTAAGGATATCATAGACTTTCTTTTTTCTGAATGACATCTTTCCGTCAATTGAGTCATGATACCATGGAAATAATTCAACGAAATTCCTTTCTTTTAACTCGCATAAGAAACTCATACATTTTTGCATTAGTGTGCAAGAACCTTTTCTCATTATGCGGTATTTGTTTTGTCAAAAATCATGTTTGGGGAGTTTCATCATATTCATTCATGCGGTTATACTATCGCAACAATTGACTTGTCTTTCATTTGTGAGCTGTTTTACATTTGAGAAATTGCGACAAAAAGAAAATAGAATGAAAGTGAGAGTATGCTAAATCGCTAAACGATGCGTGAATGCCTGATAGCAAATATTATAACGAGGGTAATAAAGTATCCACTATTAAAAATTGTAACAAAGGTTTGAGTGCACGGTTTCGATAGATCCCGTTCAAGTATAAACTGCAGTTGATTATTATGAGGGATGTGAAAAACCACGACAACACATGTACTCACAGCATGCGATCATCGTTATTTGTCACAACAGACAAAAACGAATCACGAAAAGATTGAGAGGTTAGTTTCAACAAACCCTTTTGCAACACAATATTATATCTCAAGGGACAATTATGTCATATC
>JAAXOA010000768.1:0-19885 GCA_036561885.1 Salina celebensis
ATGTATGAATAGCTTGCAAAATGTACATTTTCAGTGCAAAACTATCTTTAAAGCAGCCCACATCACATCCTTCAGGATTCCGATGTTATTATTACCAGCCAATGAATGGGAATGATGTTTTACAACGATTCAGTCATCTTTCCAACTGAAGAGATAAAAAGAAAGGAATTAAACCATAAAAATTACAAAAGAAAACGGCAAGTTCACTTTGTTTCTACCGAAGCGTACAAAAAATTAAGACTTTACTAAATAAAAATTCTACCTCATTCGTTGTTTTAATTTAGTGGACGGATTTGAAGATTGTGGAGTGGGATCCAATGAACCAACTATCGTTCCACTTCAATGAGCGGAGCGCCTGCAAAATTCTCGACTTTTAATGACATTAACCATTATCGACTTAATGACTTACACGATTGACGGAAAACCCGTTGTTGCATAGATACATACTTCATTCGCTAAACTTTTCATTTTAAATAATTTCATCGTCTTCAGAGATAAAAATCAAGTAAAATTTTAATTTACCAGAGACGCATTGCTAGTTTCAGCACTTTGGATTTCATTCATAGTGTTATAAAAGCTTGTACAAATGACAGTGACAAATACGAAAGACAAAGGAGCAATCTGATAGATGCTATCATTATAAACTTACAAGAAAACAAGAAGATTCACCTTTCAGTAAACCGAGTCGAAATAATGTCGTGAACCAAGACAAAATGCCATAACTTTGCTTTCCAATCTATTTTATTGTGTGAAATGTTGTTTGCTCGAAGGTAAAATTGAATTCCCGAACCCCGTACAGCCACCACCACCGCCGCCGCCGCCAACCAAACGCCAACTTTTTTTTTACACAAGGCTTGTATCATGGCAAGTGAGAGAAAAACAGACTAGAAATTGTCTTTCATTGTTTGTTTCATGCCACAAGAGAGCTAGTTAAAAAATTTCTGTGATTTACAAGCTTCATGGTGATTATTATCAACTTTTTAACTTCTGGCACGTTACATCTGGGAAAAGAAGAAAGGAGAAACGAAGAAAGAACACATGCTTCTCGAAGAGCAATAAAGATATCAGTAGAGAATGTCTTCGGGATATTTTCCATCTGTCTTTTCTTACATTACTGCATAAAGTAGTTGTTTATTGTAAATATAGTAAGTACTACTTTTACTACTAGTCAATAGAAAATTGTTGGAGTGGTTTTTATTTCTTTTCATTAAAACGACTCAGTGACTTTTCCGTTGCCACACACACACACATGGTCTACGCTCACGACACGAGAATGCATATAAATCTTTTCCGAATGTATAATAGTGTTGATTTGTATATTAGTCTGAAAAAACACTAGGGATTTTACATGAAGAAGTAAGACTTGTAGGTTTCGGATGGTTTACATCCTTAAACTATGACAGGCGACACTTCAAACTTTATGCAAAATGATGTCGAGGTGGGTGAATCTCAAAATCTGGAAAATAAACAGTGATCCGAACGCCCGATTTGCAACTGATCATGCATAGTGTGTAGGTAGCGATAGTGACCTTGAGAAGCAATTATAAGTTGGAGGGATGTTCTGGTCTTGTGTTAATGGCTCATAAACGTGAGATTTGCTTTGCGAAATGGAAAGAGGCAGTTGGAAGTTTGCAAGTATCTTTTTATGAGGTATAAACTGGGAGTATGTGTGTGGTGAAAATTAGTTGATGATATTTGTATTACTATACACTGATTTATAGCCAGGAACAATTGTTTCTGCTTGATTGACTTTTTGACATGATTTATTACGCATGTACGGATATTTTTTCTACAAACTATGTTCCAAAGTTAATTCATTTCGTTTGATAAGTACTCCGGTTACTTTAAAGTTTTTTTGGAGATTATTTGACGCAGATTCGTAGGTAGAATTTCTTCGGTTTGATAGCTGCATTAAGTAAGAGGAAATTATTAGTGCGTAGTAACCTTATGCTTTTGAACGAATCCATAATATTATTTGCAATAGTCGATTTCTATACTGTAAAGATCGGTAGTGACGTGAATAATTAGTTACAAACGCCTCAAAATCAAACGCAACAGAAATTTCTTTCATGAAACTTGTTAATCCTGAATCCTGACAAGCATCCGAACGGTCGTTCAACTAGTATCGGGTAGGCAGTAGTGGCCTCTTTTCTCTAGATCTCGCAACTCCGAAACTTCCAACTTGCGTTCCAAATAATACATGCTCTGTTCGATTCAATAGATGTACCCAAAAACTAGATATTGATATTGTGTCTGATTGACAGTCTCTTGTATTGTGCATGGTTTGTGCATTCGGCATTATGCATTATGATTCATAGTATAAATAATATAATAAAATAAAATAATAATGATGTATTTTTGGCTGTCGTTTTGTATTAGGGTTAATGTTATGCTAATGCTATTATGCATTTGTGTATCATTGATTTCCATTGTTTCAACCTGTTGCCTCCATGTTTACATCAAAATATTGGTCAGTTGGTCACTGAAGATTTCATAGGACGGAAGTCGAGAGTGAAAGGGTCCATGTATTGTTTGGCAAGAGAAACGAAAACGATTCCTGAACTCACTCAAGTACTAGTTAGCAACTATTGCTGCAACACAGTGTAATGGGTCGCAAAAACTGTTTGCTAATGGTATCGCTGTTAATAGTTTTTAAGGTAACTTTTTATACCATATAATGTAAAAATAGAAATGCATACCGTAAAAGAAAATTTATACAGGTTGCAAAAATAGAAGCATGGTTTTGGCCAACATCCATTGACAACGTGGATTCTAACCTAGAAGACTCTTTGCGTGGAAATTCAGAGTCAGAAGCTAACAATGCCGAGGAAGAGGATATTGAAAACGAGGAAAATGCGAAGTGCGCACAGCACTTCAACCGGAATCTCTACAAGGTGACAGATTTTTTCAATTTATTCAAAGATTTAAACCAGTTGGAAAAAATGCATGTATGGTGTATGGAATGTGGATATCTTTTGTTCAGGTGTTAAAGTCAATGCTACCAAAAAACATTACCGATCGGGTGGGTAGACAAGATGACACCAATACAAGTCCAGATGAATTAGTTGATAGTATGTTAAATTTGGAAATTTCACAAATAATTGGGCCTGTTTTGAGGCTTGTAGGATCCGCAGCTGCTGCCAATGCAACTGCTATTGATGAAAATTACAACAGTTTACCGCTGGCTGTGAGATATCAAGTTAATGACTTTATAAAATTTGCTGTGGATCTGTTGACAACTACGTAATTTCGATTTCTATCAATTACAAGTTGCAAACACCTGTGCAATAATAATTGAATGCCAATTTTGTATATCTGCATTTTAAACTTTTGTTATTTATTTTTTTAAATTAAAATTTGGACTGAATGCTAAATGTTTACTTGTTGAATAGGAAGCGTAAATATTCATTTATTATTTTGATGTTACATTATGCATTACATTTTAAAATGCAGAAAAACTAATATTACTCGGGTTTAACGTTTGGACCGAATGCTACTCTTCAGTCTCACGAGATGGCGAGAGAATGAACTAGAATGAGTCTACCTGGACGTGGACAATAAATGTACAGAAAGAAGAGAGAAAGTCTGTACGAACGACGATGCATGGTTGAAAATGTAATCAGAAGGTAAGCAGCATATCTACCATGATATTTTAGAGAGAAAAATTATGACACTTCCAATGTTTAGTACTGAAAACGATTTTGTTGCAAATTCTATCGTTTCTTGAAATCTACTCTTCACATAAACATTCGGTATATTATGTAATTAAGGCAATAATTGAAAAATCTATGCTAAACCCTAAACCCTCTTCACGTCAGTTGCTAGTTGCTAGTATCAGCTTTAAAAAAGTTTTCGTATTGCCAAATCTATTATTATTTATAATCCTGATACAATATTGCAATCATTGTGGTATCATGAGTGAGTTTTTTTAGTAGATTAGCTTTTACGTATGAGATATGTGGTTTCCAAAGCCTTGGTTACAACCATCTCTCCCAACTTTTGATCATGTTAATCAGTTTACATCGAATGTATCATCGTTAGAAGATACTGAAAGATGGGTGTTAAGCACTGAAATACTCAAGCTTTATATTGAAAGTAACTGATCCTAACAACAAAAGTAAAATCCTATTTAAAATCTACTTCATGAGCGATTTTGCCCCATAGTACATAGTAACTTACCAGTTGCCAGGAAACTGAAAGCAATCCTTTGCACGGGAGCCATTAGAAACGCTAAGGTTGGCTCACTATAGTTACATGCGGCATTCATATTTCATACTACGAATAAAAGGAGAGGAAGTGGAAAAATGAATAAATATTCAACACAGAAGGATATTTTAACAACATGTTTATAGCAAAACTCATGATAGTTGTTAGCACAAACCATAAAGCTTTTCGTTATATATTATAAACCTATATAATATTACAAGTTCTTTCTCCATCCAACAACGTCCGGATTATAAAATAGGCTCTCTGACAGGGAATTTAATCCTTTGAGGATCAAACGGAAATTTGTTTTTGAAAACTTGACTCCTGCTGGCTTCAATTCTTTTTCGTTCGTATTTCATGCTGTTGTGTGCTGTTGGTGATAGCAGGTAGCGTGTGTGCGCTTAAACCAGTCAACTTAGGTTTTTTGTGTTCCATCAAACCCACTCACACACAGCATCACAGTAAACTCCATCTTGTTTACACTCTTTTCTCCATCACATCTATTTTTTTCAGTTATAGGTTTTTCTATATATTATATGGATAATGTCTTCGACAAAAAAGACAGACAGGGAAAGTATACGGATAGAATAGTTCAAAATATTTCACCGTAACAGGTATGCAAGCATGTCGTCACAAAACATATCTACATGAATAACTACTACTACTACTTCATTTCTCGTTTTCCTCAGAAAGAGGATCAAGATGAAACCGTAGGGATTCATGCAATCTTCTTAACAGAGGAAAAACCCCACCAGGATAAGGGGGAGGAGGAGATGAGAAAGAGAACATATGAAAAAAGACGAAATAAAAGAGAGCAAGAAAGAAAACCTTCTTAGAAAGCGTTATTAATACCTTGTTCTCCCTTTACGTACATCTACTTTTAAACTTTTTTTCCTTCATGCACCAGGCAACCTTTGTTGGAGGAATAATAAAACATTCGCTTTTTTCGACAGCTTCCACTTTCCTCTACATGATCGTGCTTATTGCAGACTTTTCATTGGAATACAAAGACTTTTTTGTTTGTTTCCTAAATGATTGGGAAACGAAATGTCATATGAAAGGCATCGATATGTGTTGTATGACTCAATCAAACAGAGATGTGAAATCCTACATACTTCTACAAATACTGTTTGCTTTTAGCAAAAGTCTCACAATATTTGATCGACAGTCACTCACCGTGATGTTGAAAAAATGTAGAAGTGGGTATGTCTCCTGTTGTGGGCTTTCAAAATGAGGTGTTATTAATAATTCATAGAAAGCCCCTGGAAGCTTTCACAGTCATCCCGTCATTTATTTGCCAACAGTTCTCTGTTAGTAAATATTATATAGCCTGAGAAGCTAGAGAACTATTATAAATTTATTTAACAACATCCCCAAGCTGGTACAATGAAATCCGTCGAGATTTAAACTGAAAAAGAGAAAGGTACTTGTTTTTATATGAATATCTCAAGTATTTGGTTTTCATCTTACAGTAATGTATTTCGTCATATGCGGTATTTCGCAACAGGTGTAGTTAGTTATACAGGGTAGTCGATACACTTCAATTAAGGGTCAGACACTAAAGCTATAGTAGTTATGGTCATCGATTGGGGTTTTAAAACTTGTAAACTACTTGAATCGCTCTGTTATTCAGTGCCGTAATTAAAATATACACCTTAAGGTCACCAAAATATTAAATTTGAGTCTCACATTATGTGAATACGTTATACTTATATAAAATCTGATAGTCTTGCACTAACTAAGTAGCCGGGCAAGGGACTATACATTTTGATTAGACGCAGTGTGTCAAGGTTATTGAGTTGGTACCGAATGGCAGGTCCTGCAAGAAAGTGAAAGAGGAACAGCCAATCAATTTTCTTCTGCATTTCATTCATTTATTACAAGTCTTTTGGATGTATTCCATTTCGCAAGTTCCATGGAAGAGAAAGTTCGCACGATTTTGTAGTCCGGTTCCGGTTGCATTGGAATATTTGGAATTGTACTCTTTTAATAATGTTAATTATTATAACCATAAAAGAAAAGCATGGAATTCGGACAATCTTTGTAAATAATGAAGGAATTGATTAAAAAATGTTATATTTAATTTGGATGTGATGAAGGAAGAAGCAATGCGAATCGTAACCTTAACATTTACGAAAAGCGTGCATCTTGTATGTGTTCCTTTAAATACTGTGTAACACCGTGTGGCAGGCAAAAGTGTCGACGATCAAAGATCTTTGTTGTGGTAAGTTGAGGGTATATGTAAGCGAATATTCAAAGGAGAAAACCATGGAATGTATGTAGATGTCGTTGACTGGTGGCTATTGCTGTTTCAGACGTCTGGTGGAGGTGGAGAGTATAGATAAACGTCAAGTAACACTTGAGAGAAGGAGAAAAGTAAGGAAAACAGTGTGGAAGAACTTTGAGAAGGGAAGAAGAAGGGAAATCTTGTTGGTGATGATGACGATGAGCTTAGTTATACTTACGTGCATCGTCTTTCTCTCCTTGATTCAAATCTTCTTCGCGTGGTTTTGTATGTATTAGGCCGCGGGTTGAAAGGTGTCTAGGATGTAAGAGAGACCTTGTGTGTCTAAATGACTGACTGCAGAGAAATTATTAGTTTTGGGTGGTTTGTTTGGTTCATGTAACTCCACAAGGAAGACGAAGCTGAGAGAAAATGTGTTCAGAAACCACAAAGAGAAATGAAAGGATTAAGCAAGCATATTATTATTATGTACCGCCACTGCTCTAACCATTACAACCAGGGCTAACTATCTAAACTTTATCGTGTAAAAAGAACAATCGCTTATTTTTCCCCTTCGAAGTTTTTCCTCGTGAGTAGGAAAACTCAGGGAAAAAGAGTATAACTATGTTTTCGCTTATATCTTCCACAGAGCTTCTGCCATCAATCACAAAATTACATTACTTGTAATTACTCTCAGCTGGAATTAGGGGAACCGGTAAATGTTCCAATGTGTTGCCTTCAAGAACTCAGTCTTTCAGTTTCCGTACCTACTACCGACAACCTACATGGTTAAATCACCAAACATTTGACGCACCGCAACAATGTTAGCGGAATAGGTAAAAATAATGCTTGGGTTCATCATATTATTTTTATTTTTACTGAAAATTAAAGATTGTTTTCAAACAAAAGAAGTTGAAGTACAGCTCGTACAACATGAATTTGCATTCTTTCAGTGTCGAAATTTGCTCTTTCAGTTTCTTTCGACTTATAATTGCAAAGTTAGATTGGGCTGACGATGGATTGGAAAGTCCAGTTAATCATCAACCCATGCTTCCAAGCTCTCGTTGAATTTGACATTTGTTTTTTTGATTTTTTTTTCTATCAAATTAAAAAGAAATGAACGTTATATTGTTCTGAAAACTATTCTATCAATGAGTTTTATTCGCAACACAAGTTACCTCACAAGAATAGTTGCTGATGCAAACATGGCCTGCAAACTGTTTCCGTATAGTAGTTAGGCAATAACCACAATATCAGTTTTGATTGTTTCACCTGTGAGCACAATATTTATAGCTGAATATTGTTTCCAAATAAGCATTTTCTTTTAAACCATATTACCACAACTAACAGCAAAGCACATTTAAAAATAAAAAATGTTGAGATACAAAAAGTAGATTTAGTTTAGTCACAGTTACTGCGGCTTGAAATCTGTATTATCAAGAGAACAGGTTTTAGCAAACGCTTACATTTTCTAGGAGCTATAGCTTGTTCGGCTTTCTCCGGCTTTGGTATCAATTGATACATGAAGAATATACAGTGTGCTGGAGGCTCCAGTACTCATTCTTCAAAAAAAGAATAGCCATAATCACGTACCGACTGGGCGAACGAGTTTTCTATTTCCTTTCCTATGCAATACACCAGAGCATCCAAATATAAATGGTTATAGTTATAACATAGCATACATACATATAAACAAATAAAGAATAGCCATAATCACGTACCGACTGGGCGAACGAGTTTTCTATTTCCTTTCCTATGCAATACACCAGAGCATCCAAATATAAATGGTTATAGTTATAACATAGCATACATACATATCAACAAATTTATACAATATAAAGTAAAATAAAAAAATCCCGGATACATTCCTCACCCCACACAAAATGTGATCATGTATTACATATAAATGAAAGGGGGAATGATAGAATTCACTGTTTCGCGTGTGTGCAGTAAAGTAGATTTTTATTCCGGTATTGCTTCCAGCCATCCGCTCGAGCTTACTCGACTACGTCGACGACGATCCCCCATAACTCGGTGTTTCGGATCGATGCTGGGGACCAACCGACCAGTGTTACAACTTGTATTTATATGATAGAATAGAACAGCCGGTTAAAATATAACTTACCCACAAACCTAAAGCTTGTAAGTTTATAAGAACTTAAAACTACATATTTCCCTGTTACAATGACACTCGACCACCCTTTTTCCTGTTTTTTTCTGTGAGTTCGGACTTTTTTCTCTTCGTGCAAGCACATTTACCCCATACATTTATCTACGAAACGCACACACCGGTCACATGTATAATATATCAGAAAAGGAAGCAAGCAGCGTGCCGTTTCTTATAAACACAATTCTGGATTCTGGATAACAGCATACGATGTGCACTGCTAGTAAGCTTAGCTACTTTTTTTCCACAAAGGAGAAGGGCACTCTATGATATCCTCTACAACCAGGCAACCACTTTGAATTCGTAATATCTCTGGCACGGCAAGTCAGCTTTGCTGGCACTCACTCTCTTACACACAATCAGTCAAGTTGCACGATCAGTAGTATCGCACAACAGACCAAATATATAACACCATTGAAACAGAAAACGGTACATATTCGCATTCTTTGCACACTTAGTCACCCACACTACCTTTTCCATATCCTACAAAGCTCCTGCTTTACATTCATTTTAGTTATAAAAAACCCGTACAGAAATATTCACTGTTTAGTTGTATTACTTACACCGCTCATATCATTCCTTCCACATCACCACCGCCGATTTTTTTTTTCTCTTTCGTTGCCACATTGTCACCCAGCCAAACCATCCTCCCAAACTTCCTGTATTCTGAAATCTCTCCAAGAACATGAAAAGTTATCGAAAAATCCGTGCAAAATATAACGTTTTTTTGTGGACGAAGGAGAGAATAGATTTAGTCAGTGAAAACAAATTTCCTATCCTTTACAAATCCTCCCAGTGATTATGACCAACGTGGCATGGAAGTGTTAATGTGTTTTTATTTTCTTTCTCATTCCATTCATATAACATGCCGACAGTTCCACTTTTACCCGTGAGATAGTTATACAATCAATTACTTTTCTCATTAAATTATTAGCCAGCAGAATTTTCTCGTACAAACTAAACAATTACATACTGATCTTTCATTGCTTGCAAAATACGAAGCACTTGATACACAAAATCAAAAGTTTGCCTATTTCATTACATTACACGACAATTTATCATTGTTTTTGAATACATGATTTCATTGAACAACTCAGGCTCTCTAGTCCAGTAGAAAACTCCAAATCATTGGTTAGGTTTGCACATTAGTGTGGACCTATATCGTGAGTACAATTCCGATCTAAATTGACTTCTTCAGCTCCAAGGCAAATGTCAAAACCTGTGGTAAGACAATCTGAACTTTTTATTTGCTTATACTATACATTATACATACAGTTTATATGCAAGTGCTTAGTTAGTGTAATCCTGTTGGTTCTTTTGGTAGCATTAGCCATTTAATATTTTATAATTTATCCTTTATTGAAAATTGCTGGTGCAGTTTTTATTTAACCACAAGCGCTGATACCATGTGCTAATATGAGAGTTCAACCAGCCATGATAGCGTAAAAGTGCAACTGGTTTTTAACTTTCTCTTCCTGCTTGGCATGTTCCGCACAACTTGGCACACTTGTAATGCTAATCAAACCAACCTTTCAAACCCGTATGCATTCTTTCTAGACCATTTTTGGTTATGCAAAATCTTCCGCATCACTCATTGCTGATGATTTTGATGGTAATGATGCAGAGATGAAGAACTATGGCCATTACTGCGTGAGTCGTATAAAATGAGTCTCTAAAGCATCTTATACTACTTTCAAATAAACCGACAACTGGAAAACTGAGGCATCATTCTTTTCCTTTTATTAAAGGAAAATACATAGGTATACGCACGTGTATCCGGGTTTTGTGTACAGTCGTCCATTATAATGATGTACATGTTTGCCTGTTCATTACTGCTTACTTATTCGCTTTTTTTCTTTATAATACTCCCTCCCTAAGTTTCTGTTTCCATTCAAAATTAACGATCCAAAGCCCACCCCAAGGTCTTGTGTATTTATGTGTTTGCTGTGTACTGGTTCATAAGATAACTTTTTCCTGTTATGTATTCCCTAAATGCCCGTTTTCCGTCTACGTCATGACAGTAGGAGTGCGAAGTTGGATTCACAATGCAGAATGTTGTTTGCGTAGAAAATCTTCTTGGAAAGTGCTTTCAGCATATTACCTAATAATGCAACTTTCTTTCATACTATCCTTGTATTTCATGTTAGTCTGCTTGAGATGACTGAAAACTTTCTTTCCTTTCTCTCCACGAACAGTTTCTTTTGACGTTTTCGACTTTTTTGTCTGTCATCCCATTTTTATTTTATCTTAGCTTGCAACTTTTTGTGCATTGGTTCAGCTACGTAATATACCGTTTCAAGTGGTGAAAATGTCTCTCGTTATTTTCTTTCTGCAAGAAGCTAAGCTATAAACATTCATGTCTGTTTCGTGATCTTCTATAAAAACATTACGCTTTTCTTTTTGATCTCAATCTTACCTCATAGTAGAGCCAAGGCCGATTGATTTATACAATTCCGATTCTTGAATCGCCGGCCGACTTCAGTTGAGTCATTTTTTCTTTCAGCGTGAGGCACCGTTGCCGTCAGATAAGGCTTAAAATAATGTTTGGGAATGGCATCAGGCCCGTCAAATATTGAAATATTCACAAAGATGACAAAAGTCAGCCCAAACTCGGGATACCTAAGTACAAATCCAAGAAAAACTTTCTCATCCGAAAAAAGTAAAAAGGGATAGACATGAACAGGAAACCAATATCACCGCCCGTTTTGTTCATCATCGTTGAATGTACATTTGCACGTTGTAAGAAACAACATCTCCATCATCTCAGGTAAGGTTAAAGGTTAACTGCAATAAAATATATAGTGTAGCACTATCAACGAGTTATTTAGTCAATTCAACATTTTTTTTACTTTGAATAAATGCACTTTTTATTTTGATATTTGTCTCTTTTTTTTGTTTTTTTAAAATTTTTTTTTATTTGCAGTTCATATATGCCTGCTACTTTATACACGTATGATGATTTACCTGCGCTGACCAGACATATTAATCAAATTTGATTATTACAAAGGCGTTAATAGAATCCCAGAGCTGTGGAGAAACCTCATTTTTCTTCATTACATATAATCAATCATATTCCACCTGAGTCTCACGAGAAATGGGATTAAACAAGAACGAAAGTACTTGGTTTTTCTTGTCTGCACATTCATGGCTATGCCTGAAACTTGAATTGAGCTGCAGAGCTATTTGAGGTTCGACTAGGCTAGAAAAACAGAAACAGTTATTGGCTTGTTGTCATTACTTAGCATCGAATTTCTTTTATATCAATACATAGGTTCCTGTAAAACTTCAGTTCTACATGACAGCACAACTCTTTTACAAATACATGGATCAATGCAATCGCACTATTATCGTCTTGTTTTATTTTACCAGTGAGTTGTTTCAGTCCAAATTGGTATACTTAGGGAAATATGCAAGTTCCCTCAATAGTTAATAAACTTGGTTAAGCCTAATGGTGTATTTTAAGGATTGACAATTCTAAATAATTGACAGAAGCAAGAATATTTTGCAAGAGGAAAGCTACGTAAGCGTCCCCAACCAGCATTGTGCATGAACTGAATTATTAAAATCTAGTGACTATCGTCATATTTTACATTGGATGAAGACATATCTCAAACTAGCGTTGCTTGATTGTAAGAATCTAAGGAGTAACAAAACAAAGTCTCATAAATATTGCGTGGATTCAAATGTGTCAATTTTACAAACAAAATGACTTATTGCCAATTTAAGCAGTCCGTTCTTAAAACAATGTTCCCGTTAAATAATACTGTTCACGAGCACGATACATGATATGAAAATTCATCCTTCGCTTACTACTGCAGAATCATTCGGCACAAGAGCCAACTGTGGTTGCACATGGTTTCCAGTTGTATTGTGTTTCTGCGTAAGTGAAGTGTGAGTAATACGACTGGATGTTATTACCATTATTATGAATTAGGGTCGAGACGAGAAATAATGCGCAATAGCAGAAAGCCCATTGCATCAGAACAAAATAGCAACTAACTATCTGACTGGGGGCTGTAAGCAACGCTGTTCATCGTTGTAGGCATATTGAACACATGCTGCAAGCTGTACAGCTGCGTCGTCATTGTATACATGCCATTCAATTGTCAATGAAACATTCCAGCTATCCAGAGGTCAGCATTAGTAACATAAATGCTTTATGCATAAAACACATCGCATATTAATAATGACAATGTATGTCTCTTCTACCAATACCTTTTCGACTTACACCACACCAGACATCTTTAGAATCCTTTAATAAATGTTGGACCATCGTATCAAGTTAAATGTCGTATGTAAAACTGTCCAGAAAGGATACGATCGCTTTTTTGATATATCGAATACACATTTACAGGAAGAGGAAACACTCGATGGAATTATGATATCACGACTTCAGTACTAAGTACACCATAAACCGCTCGGAACGTACATGCTATTGAGATAGAATACTACATATTTTATGAACGTGAAAATAGTCTAAAAGAAAGTTTGAAGTAAGTTCATTAGAATGAAATAGGCTCGACAAACTAATTACACTAACGTAGTGTTTTAGCTGTTGCAGGTTGCTCATAAACGCGTTAAACAACTGAAACAACTATTGCTTCCTGTGACGTAATGCTTTGTTCCTTTTGATGTTGGAAAGCTTTTCGACAGGGATGTAAAACATTCATTCTTTGGGAAATGAAACATGTTGTTCCCAATATTCCGTGTGGAATCATCAGATGTGATGTTGGTTGTAAGTTGTAATGCATGCAAGTTTATTTCTTTGTTTTGTCACAGCCAAACGAACACTATAACTACCCAGTTTTCTCCCTAGGTTTTTGGCAAAAACTCACAGTGCTACTGCAAAGCTGTCGGTTCAAAGTGCATAAATAAGTAGTTTCGTTAGGGTTGATTCTGTCTGCCTGCACACATCCACATCCGTGGCACAATCATCATAGATTCATCCATAAAGGGAAATAGAAAGCCCCAGCTTTATTTGGCAAGAGAATAAAAACGGAAGACAAAACAATGTAGGCAATAAAGAAGAGAAAAAAATTCCAGTCCTAAAGGGAGCAGTGCACCCAGTTTTATTATGGAACAGGCTTCATGCAGTGCAAGTATTTTACTGATGGCTGAACTCCGCCAGTCGCCTCAAAGTCCGTCTAGAACAGGCAGAAACTCAATGTGTTTGTGACACACTCGAATTTAGGTGGTATCGTTGTTGTCGCCGACAGCATGGTCATACATATAAATTGTTCTCCAGGCTGAACCAGTCTCCCTGTTCAATACGTTCTCAGATGGGCCATACATCAAACATTATATTTATACTGCAAGTGTTATTATGCTGGTGTCTAGCTCATTTGTTCCAGTCATTTCATTCTGGAAAATATATAACGCCTACCAATATGCAATATACAGAGATTTTCATCGTCATCATTTTGCCTAAACTTAGATTGCCGGATTTGAAGTTTTTAAACTATGTAAAATGTCACCCTGGATCATTCTGTTTGAAATTCTGTATCATTATTGTAAATAAGTAATTTTAATTATTTCTTAAATTGCACAGTTTCGTCATTTTGCAAAGAAAAGATTTGTGTACAACATCCGATTTGAATAATGCACGAATACTTTTTTTGCGTGCAATTTTAATACACAAATGTACTCGTACTTGCACCTCCACTTAACACTTATTCAGACCTGTACAAAAGTACATTTACTGTTACATTCGTGCAAATGAAGTGAAACCAAACAAGAAATAAAGCCGGTAATAATAGGGTACATCTAAAGCGGACAGTGTAATGTGTTTTACGTTAAATACGGAAAAGCACAATAGAAAATTGTTCCGTGAACAACGTATGAAATTAAAATGTTGACGAAAGCTGTACAAATTGGTTGCTTGTAGGCACGCGTATTACTAGTAATTTCAGCGCAAGTAGCAATCATCTAATTTATTCCATGTTCAGCCCTGCTGTTACTTACATTTGCTTTGTGTGTTAAAAGGTCCATGGCTCGCACTTTTCAATGTTTCAATGCGTAAGAAGAGAAAAGGGAATCGATTCCTATAAAAAAACTTTCATAGCTCAGTTGCTTGCTGTGGTCTAACTAGTTTTGCAGGCCTGTCTTCATGCACATATCGCAGATGCAGACCTTAATTAAATCGAATAAGACGCTTTAAATTAATCACCTGAAAAGGAATGAAGTACATAGAAATACACTCCCATACACTCCTATTCCATTTATTACCATTTAACTTTCTTTCCTCCAATCAGTCAAAAACTGCGGGGATAGCAAGTACACAAAAAAGTTTAAGATTAGAAATCCGAAACTAGAACAGCTTGAAAAAGTCGAATACGCGATTGGTTACAAACCAAGTTTCCTGTAAAGTCCTTTGTTTCGAACATCTTCAATCTAAGTAAACGCAAAATTAGCGATTGTAGATAAAACAAATTTTGTATCCCATTATCTAAAGTTGCAAAGGCTTGGTTTACCACACAAGGATAACAGCATTTTTGAGAGGGTGAAAGCAGAGACATGCTATGAATTCCCTGTTGTCTTAACATTGAGGTGTGCTTACTCCAACGTATTGCCCTTTCAAGGCAAAGAGTTGAAATAAAGTGATTGTGTATTCGATACTCTCTGTGCGTATTCATGTTTATAGCGTATTTATTTACCCACACGCCAGTATTATGCAACCCAAGCCTTTCCCAGGATTACTTAGAGTACGTGTAAAAGTACAACCGTCTGGATAGAGCGAAATGCTCGCTTATCTATTAATAATTCATCCTACATTTGCACCATACACCGTAGTGGGTCATGAACCTCTACAAACTCGTAGCCCATTTCACTGCTCGCCTGCAACAAAATACCTTGCTCGTAAATATAAACTGACATTTATACCAATCTATGACCTTATAAATGGATTAAGCTTTGCACAAAAAAAAAACGCTGGAAAACAATCCAAACGCAATGCGAGCACGTATCAGTAATGCATAATTTGTGAATGATAGCTTAACCCGAACATTGCAGTAACCATTTACAAAGTGACTTGCATATTTCATATTTATCATTCACACAAAATGTTTCAAGACGATTCGACTACAATTCAAAGTTTACTACCAAAGTCACTTGTATCAAATTCATAACAATGTGTGAGCTCACTGTTTATAGCATGTTTATTAAGTAAATTCCAT
Organism: Salina celebensis; assembly: GCA_036561885.1. NCBI lineage: Eukaryota > Metazoa > Arthropoda > Collembola > Entomobryomorpha > Paronellidae > Salina > Salina celebensis. The sequence goes on from JAAXOA010000768.1 coordinate 15,770, forward strand.
TTCGAACCAAAGAATGAAAAAATAATCCATGTGCTTTCTTCCAAATTTGCGGTCCAGAAAGAGGGCTTTGGAGTAGCTTACATACCAGCACATACACTAAAACGTTTGCGATTTGTTTTCTTACAATTTATCAAATACTTTAATTTCTTGCAGTTACCTGTAACATACAACGCTGAATAGGAAAACCATACCCGCATTCAAATTAAGTAATCCGAAAATGCTAGCTCAAGACAAAAAATCTGTAGGTTTAGCACTAAAACGAAAACGTTTCACTTTTTCAGACCATCGAAAGATGTTGCCGTTTCTTACGCCATTTAAACTGCTGGCTCTTATTTAAACATGTGAAGGATTTTTATAAGGGAAAATCGATATATTTTTTTTACATTGCTTTAGAAACCTAACAGATTTTTTCAAAAAACCTTTCATATGTTTCATACCTTTAGAAATCTCATAGAAAGCAATTTTTTCAACAAAAGGAAGCGTGTTATTTTCCCCGTGGTTTCACATCTCATGAGGAGAAAAAGTCAGTGATAAAAAAGAACTAGAGAGAAAATCGCTTACGCAGTACTGCCATGAAAGGAATGGATGTTATTTGGGGCTCGTAGTTGCAAGACATGAATTTACGTTGATAATGGCAGTGATCATCATTTTTNAAAAGAACTAGAGAGAAAATCGCTTACGCAGTACTGCCATGAAAGGAATGGATGTTATTTGGGGCTCGTAGTTGCAAGACATGAATTTACGTTGATAATGGCAGTGATCATCATTTTTTTGGTCGTCGCATCTTATGCATATTATCTCATCTTCATTACGATTCTTGTTTGGTCTACCAGCATGAATATGAATGAAATAGGGGTTGGTGGAATTGAAAAGTAAAGCACGAACAAGATTTTCCTTTTTGCTCACTTCTGTTTGTTTTTCTTGTTGAAACCAATCTTTGCTGTTTCACGTCTAGTGTTCCTCGTTGTAGTAGATAGTGGTGGGTCCTACGTGAATGTGTCTTTGTATGTGCGCATTCAAATGGAAATCAAATGGGATGTTACTACGCAATCTTGGAGTAGACAACGACAAGAAGAAAAGTAAAATTGCTTGCTAGTCTGTGTACTTTTCTCAAGAGCCATTTAAGGAATTTTCTCTCAAGAGCATAAATACATACAAAGAGAAATGTACGTGAACCAGGAAAAGTTAAAATCGTAATGCTTTCTCTTCTGAAGCGAACTTAACAAGTTGTAGCCATTCTCCCAGAAGCAACCTCAAGCGTAGCATACCTTTACCATCATCACCTTTGGCCAAACACAAACACCTGCCCCCTCCATCATATTTTCCTCTTCAAAAATACTTGTAGAAAAATACGCTTCACTGAATATACTTTAACTGGTATACCTATCATACCTCTTTTATATGACAGTCAACCAGAAACCCTTCGATTCACATTTGCTTACCCATTCAAGTGGTTGGAAAGGAAAAATGTGAACACACAGCAAAGAAAACTTTTTATGTTTACCTTTAACTAGAAAAGTAGTTTCTGTTTCAATACTCTTTGGGAACTGTTGTGATTCCATTGCATTGTCGATATTATGTATGGGTTGTTGCTCCTTATTCTATGTATAATGTGCTTGTTATCAAAAGTCAATCACAACTAATTTTCTGGCTAGTTTAACGATACTTTTATACTTGTCTCTGGTCTCAACGATCGGAGAGGCAATCAAACGCCTTGATGTTAACGTGTAATAGGTAAATGATTACTCGCATAATTTACAATCATACAACATCGCTTCATAGCTACTTGATCCATTCGCTTGTTTTATTCCAAAAAGAGTCGATTTCTTAGTTTTGTTGCAGTCAAAATAAGTCAAACAATCCAGATGTATCGTAGAATTACATTTGTTTGATTTGGGACATCAGTGCTATTGGAAACAGTTAGAAAGTTCAATAACTCTAGATGGATGGTGCAATTTCCTGGACTCTGAAGGAGGCTTCCCAACTGAATGTTACCCATATACTCATTTATACTAACACTTATTATGGACAATCTAGTTGTGTATTATTTTATGTAGGCCATTCACTACTATTGAAAGTCAGCATTAAATTATTATTCATAATTGTTTGGTAGGTACGTAAACCATACATTGTACATATTAAAATGCGCCGACGTTGTCACCGACCGCGCGAACGTAAAAATAAGAATTGCATGAATCAGGTTTTTTTACAAAGAAAATTATTTTGGTCTTAATCGCTGAACCAATCCTACAGTCCTACAGTATACAGGAATGTTTGTTCTCGTTTGACATTTAAAAAGAACAGCAGTAGTAGTTGTTGCCACATAGTTGCTACTAATTCATTTTTGTGCAGTATTTCTAATATCAACTATGCAACGAACCCCGGGAAATTACATGCGAACATCGCTTGTTTCGGCATTTTCGTGGTGTTAATAAACTTCGTTGATAATAGAAAATTACCAGCAGGTGTACGTGTCATTTACTTTTTTTGTCCCCTTGGTGTGGAAAACAATTCGAGTAGTTTTGTTCGTTTCCATTCCTAATACGATGACACTGAAGGTTTTGTTGCTATCTCGGCTTCATTCAATAGATAATTCTATCCATTTGAATATTCCATTGCAAAAAAGCTATGGCAGTAATTGTTTACAGCCTCTTATATCGAAAAGTACTAATTTATGTTACAACAAATTAATAACAATTCTCTCCGTCTTGGTATCCTGCATATTCGCAAGTACCACGACACCGACGAATCACACCTGGCTATCGTATTGAGTATTATTTGGAGTAATCACGCACAAATGCGTACAGGAAAAGCTGAAAGTGAAATGAAAGTGTCATTAGACGAAACGACGAAAGTTCCGTATTTTTCGTTATTTCGAAATGATACAGCCATACATATATAGTCTGAAGGTGTTCTGATAAATAATGATAGACTATTATTCTCCTGAACAAAAGAAGTTGTCTTCATGCGTCTGGAGTTTTTCTTTTGTCAGGAAAAGGTTAGTGGCTTCGGCTTTACGTAGCCAACATTAATCCTTGACTAATATAACAACTGGGAAACAGGTTATTTCAATCCACACGTGGAACCAGAAACGTTTCCACAATATTGTTTCTTCAGCATTTGTCTTGATACACTGCTCTTCATAATGTCAGCCTAACGGATCAATGCATCGAGTAAATTGGAAAATTGGAAACCCGCCGTATACCTATTGGGATATGAGGCTTCCCACATTTCCTACCGTACCTATGCAACACACAAAAGCCTACGAATCCACCAAAATACTGTTTAATATTAGCGTGATTGTGATGCATTGACGAAAATAAATGAATGAGTTAGAATGTTTTGTACCCGAACAATCTCATGTTCATGCTGTGCTTACATGATATTAATGTCGTTAACTTCAGTGTGTAGTTGTTTTCAATTGATCCTACACTGTGAGAAAAAAAAACAAGGGAATTGAATGACTCTTTTTATTGGGGATTGGAGGGTGAAATATAAGAGCCACGTCTGCAACAAATGTGCTTTTACTGCTCTCTATCTTCCGTACCGGTCACTTGTTCGAGCCATGTCGAATTCGATTCCAATCTACATGTGCATCTAAAAGCAGAGCATCATCTAATTTTCGAGCTAATTCTCAATAACTTTGAATTTGACATTACAAAAGGAATCTTTTTAATATATAACGAAATATGTAAATCATATCGTACCATACAAGTTTCTTTTGAATTGACAAGTTGAACTTTTGAGGAGGAATACATCTTTTAAGATAAAGTGGGCAGTGATATTTTCTCATTAAATTCACTATATCGCTATAATGATTTATTCAAATGAAGTGCATCAACTGTTAAATTTATATACGTTGTGAACCGCCATAGACATAGTTCGGAGGTGATTGATATTAGAAATGTATATTTATTTGCATAGAGCTTTGTTTATTTAATTATTGCATTTTAGAATGTGTCTTATATTTGTTGTGCCAGGCAATATCCAGAACTCCATGCAGATACTCATTTCAAAGAATAGTTTGCAAGCAATTATTTGTTAATTATTCAAAGAGAACAGAGATTTCAGCATTTGTTGGAATTGAATTCATATGGGAATTTTATTCTTTCCCCT
>JAAXOA010000769.1:0-19876 GCA_036561885.1 Salina celebensis
AAAAAAAAAAAAAAAAAAAACGAGAAGGAAAAAATTGTGTGAAGGAAATGAACTGGCTACTTGTTATTATCATTATTGTTATTATGGGACTCATTGTGTGTAAATCTATTCACACAAAAGAAAAGTGGACGGGCAAAAGGATATCTATATTTTTCAAGAAAAAGCTGTCGGGGAGTTGCAAAGTGATTATTTCAAGATCGTATACAAAAACGTAGTTTTTTTACTCCAGTACATTATCTAATGAGGAAGTTTTGTATGTCTTGCTCACCACTGATACGTGTGGTATTATTATAGAGTGAAATGATAAATCTCAGTCTGCATCCCAATTTTGAAAAGATGAGCATTTCATGTTGCAACCAATTTGGAGTGTTTTCTTTTGACTTTCTAGTGCTCTTCTTGCATGGTTAGGTAATAATAGTGCCTTTTGATTTACGCTATTTTCAAGAAAAAAACGTGATGATATTATCAAAAACACATGAAGACAGACAGGGATATGTGAAAAAATGAAACTTTATCAAAAAGTTTATTTTGATTAGTGTTGCAAGGTGGTGAGGAGGGATTGGTTTAGACACAGCAAATTATAGGTTTTCTTTCCACGATGGTGGTTGTATGGAAGTATTTTGAAAAGAATTCGGATTCTGATATAAAATGCTACTGATGTTCATTTCATGTATACGTAACAACTAATTAGATTCATTGAGAAATACATTAGCTTCAGTTACGTATGTCTAGTGATATTTTAAAATAAAGATTAGGATCCTTTAATTATTATTTTACGTACTTTTCAACTGCCCAAAGATATGCCTAACGGATATGTGACACCTCTGGACCATAAAAGCTTTCAAAAATGGATAAATTTTGGGCAATTGGTACACTACCGCATTCATATGATTTTCATTATGAAAGCACTACCTGGCAATTCGAATGTTTTATGCAATTTTTTATTACCTACTGAAAAAAAACTTGATCTTGCCCATCATTGAAACGTTCATTGCTGCATTACAGACAGGGAAACGACCAACGATCTCATTAATATGGTAATAATAGTGGCAACAGTTTGTTTAGGTGTGTGGTCAAATATTCAAATTCGTCTTATAATCCCTACACTGTGAAATTTTCCTTCATGTTAATTTCGCAAATAGCTTGAACAGAAACACTTTACGCTGTTCATAGGAAATTTGCATTTTTAAGCAACAAATAAAAATAATCGTGATAATAATTATGTTCAAGCTTTCGGGTATAGTGTTCCATTCTCCTGCAAATAAACACTGGTGGTAGACCATACGTCAGCATATGTTTTGCAAGAAATATATAGTGTCCTGAAGGGATAATATGAAACCAGCTCAATCAAGCAACAGTGGTAGCAATTAGATGGTCTCCAAGACAATCTACCCCTTTCAGCATTCTCTTTCTCTACTAAACCAGTTTCACACCAGGCATTGAATAAAAATTTTCCTGTAATAGGGAATCAGCCTAAAGTAGACATACCAATAAAAGATTTTTTATTTCGCACTACCACACCAAGCTGTTGAAAGTGAGCCACCAAGAGTAAACTGAAAAAAATGTAGTGGTTTTTTATGTGTAATCATTATCCTTCAACCATTCAGAACATGTACTGCTAATAATACCTACTTGCAAATTACCATGGCTGGATACATGACTTCCACTAGACTAGAGTATACAGTGTACGTGTGTGCTTGTAATAGGGATGCATATCCTTCAACCATTCAGAACATGTACTGCTAATAATACCTACTTGCAAATTACCATGGCTGGATACATGACTTCCACTAGACTAGAGTATACAGTGTACGTGTGTGCTTCTAATAGGGATGCATGTTTGTTGATAAATTTTCATGAACAAGTTGATAGAAATAATAATGGATGGGTACACCTTCTTCATATGGGTTAAGAATTTGACGAAAGGGAAAAGAGAGAGAAAAAATTGTAATGTTTATGCTACAACGAGCTATCAAGCAATATGCTTAAACCTGTCATGATATTGCAGATTAGCAGTTTATCATATATTGTTTGCATCCTATCATTTTCCTTTCATGCAAGGCCAACTAGTATTTTCCATATTGCTAACAAGAATTGTCCATTTCTCTCCCTGTCAGGCTGTTCATAAGCTTGTACATTTGTTTTAAGAATTTCAGGCTGGAAGTGTTTGACGAAGACAAAAAATAACCACCTTCCGAAACATCCAGTCATCACACATCATCATTCTTTTTCTTTCGAATGTGTTTCATGGTGTGTAGTGTGTATTATTACTATAATTTCTTCAGGTCATCAAGTGAGAATGATTCCTCGACTGCCTCCGTCATAAAAAAAGTAAATTACTGCTTTACTTTCAGATGCAGTTTGCAGGTAGAGTGTATGACATAATGTGTATAAAAACGTACCTTTTCATCGACACATTACTATGGCGTAATCCAACTGTAATGGAATTTTCTTGTAATAAAAATATGCAATTTATTTTACATGGAAAATAAAGTCGGGCAATCTTGTTGTAATCAATGTAAAGTCCATTTAACACGTATTTATATTGAAGTTTTGTTAGGTTTAATGTGCAGGCTCAGGTGTGGGTAGTATCACCATTACGACACAATCTAGCAAGATAACATAACAAGTATCGGTAACACCTGGTTTCTTTGCTGACATGACTAATGAGATAATTGCATTTTGTAATCTAGAGATTGCTGTTTGGTCCTATTCCTGCTTTGATCGGTCCTACAACTTCACACTGTTTTGATCTTCTAGTCACGCTTTGAAATTCGTTAAAATAACAATTACCTGAAATGGATAACCTGGAAACATGCAAAAATTCCAACCCTTCAAATTTACTGTGGGCTAGAACTACTTGACAGCCTGTGGCATAGATAGGTTATGCATTCAATTTTAAACATCATATTCGATTTCAGATGTGATCTGAAGCTTTTCACGATGCATGAGCATTTACATCTATTCGTGTAAAAAAGATTGCATTTTTATGTAAAACTGCAGCGGTCTGATTCTATTCAAATGACAGTTGGTGAAGTCAAAATCGTTGGTTTGGTTCAGTAATCAACCATTTTTTGTAATCGTACACCTTTAAATACAAAACAAAATCTCGAACCGAAAACAATTTTCCCCTCATTATTGCTTCGTTGCTCACACAACATTTTTACTGATTTAAAATGTTAAACCTCATCTTTCAAATCCTAGCATTGACTCAACGAAATAAAAGACCGGAAGGTAGCATAGCTCAGTCAGCTCACCAGGACTGTTTTTGCGGTTAACCAGTTGAAGCACTTGCTATTGGTGCAACTAGTATTTTCAGACAACACTGCAACCTCGTGCAAAAGCTTATTGAAAATTTTTCTTGTGATATTTCTATACGATTACCACATAACGACTTGTAATATCCTTGTTTCACTTCGGACAATCGCTATTACTTATACGTAATCAATAAGTTTTTTTTCTGCTGTATCTACGAACTCTTCAGTCAACAGTGTACTTTACCCGCATTACATTCCCATATCAATACAAACTTCAAAGTGTTACGTTTCTTGAAGAAACATTTCTTTTCTTCCCTTGATACATCACAATCACGTATCATTAAATGAAGTACTGCGGTCGCTGCGATGGTGGGGTCTCTAGTTTGGTGATTGTTTGCAACCGTGTTCATACTCATCAACGAATAGCTCATTGGTTCAGAGATAATGAGATGAACACTAGCATTATATAACAGAAAACTATTGTAAATAGCACTTATATGCACATACATTTTCAAGTTGCAGTATTTCGTTGAGCAAGATAAGCAAACATTGTTGTTTTGCAAAGTTCTTTCTTTGTAAGCTTTACTCTCTAAAACCCGAGTAGCATTTCTATCGAGAAAATGTATACATTACGATCTTTTACTTGCGGTAAGAGTCGTGATGTTTTTGACGCTACACTTGTCTCACAGGCGGCTGTGTAGATTAATGTAATCCCAGACTACATCCCACCATCACCATCGGTTGAGAGGAGATGGAAAGAAACTGAACAAAGAGTGTACTACCATCATCACCATCCACAGGAAAAGCTAGACGACATTCTATGTACATAAAATTGTTCAGTCTTACTAAAAGGAAAGAAGGAAAGTACGACCGACGGAGGACAGAGAGAGAAAGAGAAAAAAAAGACCAAGAAAAAGAGAAAAATCAAGAGGCAGTAAAGAGTAATGGTAGAATTGTGTGGAAGAGAGTTGTACACTAGCTGCAGCAGTAAATAGAAGCGCGTTAAGAACCAAGAAGGGATGGATGAGGAAGACACCAGTAATAAGAGAATCCCTTTGTCCAACCAACTGAAATAAATCCACCATATCCTTAGCACGATTTCATTCGAATGACGAAGATGCGAGCGAATAAAAGAATGCTTGTAAAAACGGTTGATGTAAAGGAAGTAAAAAAATACTAGTGCTGAGGCATAGATGAAAGTTTCCCTATAAGAATATAGAATCTTCTAATACACAAACTTTCATCCATGGTACTGAGGTGCTGCGGTGTAGTGTGGTTAGCAAAGTTCTCTGATATCAAACTTGCGCGAATAAAAATTTTATATAAATAAATAAAATGTGTGTTATATAACATAGTTTAAACTCTGCTCATATAAGACAGTTTATTCCATGAGAAGGCATGCTTTCGTATAAAAGTGTATTCATTCACAAGATTATATGGCACTAGTATCGTTTTCATTTTGAAGAACATGCTTTGAATAGAAGAAAACAGCTAAGACTGCTTTTTACAGTTTGATGCCCTCTCTAATGCATTGTGCTAGAAGAGCGCGTGAGATTTGTTGGTGGCTGAGCTGCAATAAAACCGTTTTTTTTCTTTTGACGTTACTTGGATGAATGTATTGTCACATGTTGGTTGCTTTTTTCTTTGGAAATGAACACTCCATTTAGAAAAAAAAATCTGAACAGATTAATCGGTTGTGTAAGGTAAAACTGGTGCGGGTACGACTCCTCTGTTTGTCATTGTATGACCATATGAACAGATCTAAATTGAATCAGAGATGTAATCATACATAATTTGTAAACTATACCTTTAGTGTCCAGTGCACACTCAATATTGAAGATACACATTTTTTTCGCTTTTTGTGCCCTCTTATACTTCACGTTTTGTGTTTAACAAGCCCTCGTTTGTAGTTGGATCACTAGAAAATTTCCTGAGATGAAAGTACTGTGATGTCTTAGACGATGCAGAAACTTCTCCATCATTTTCGTTTGAGTGAGTCTTTGTTGAGTGTATAGCAACAATGAGTTTGTAAACGCCCTCATGACCCTTATCTTTTTTCGTCACAATGAAAGAATCAGCGATTGTTGTGAACCCAGTGCAAAGATAATAGATATAAAAAATGTTTCGGTCAATATTAGTTTTGATGATGGTCATTCACTAGATTCAGAGATATTACATAATGAGATCCTGCCTTACAGATAGATCCGCTTGAAATCAAGAAAATTTTCTCAATTGGAATCAACAGGGATGGCAATTACTGTTTTTCATGTAACACAGATAATGTCATACAGAGTTTCAAAATTTTGTGAACACAAATTGGTAAATAGAATTTCGTATGTATGGGACAAATTACTTTAACCTACGCTACGTTATTCAAGAATTTTAAATTGTGTCACAGTTGGCATTATTCTCAAAACATTATTTATCCATGTTCCTCCATCATGCCTGATTTATGCAAATGAACTTATTTTCCATTTTTTAATACTCTCAATTTAATACTTTAACAAAACCTCAAAATGATGTTTTACGGAGTTCACAGGACAACTGTGGTAATTACAGGGGTAGTTAAGGAAGTAAAATATGTAAGGAGAAAAAAAGGATATAGATAGTAGATAGTAAACGAAAGAAACAAAATAAATGCAATGAAGTCGTAAAGAAATGAGTTGAGAGGGATTGTTTTTAAAATTATTTTCCAACACTCTCAGTTTTGTTACTCTTACAAATCATAAGCAGTGACTTAGTAAGCCAGGTACCCGTTTGAAAATATGTATAATTTTATTAGCGAGACTTCAAAGTCAGTGGAAGGCAAATACATGCGGATAAAGAAAGAAAACGAAAATGTTGATTTCCTCGTTTCTAGAAAAAAAGAACATTCCTCTTGAGTTGCGTTTCTCGTTGGTGAATCTATGTCATACCGTCAAAGCAGTGTTACCAAGAGTATAAATATGGTGATGGTGGAAGTAGTCGCGTAGTGAGAAGGAAAGCAGCTTTCTCCTGGTCATATCGATTACGTACCAAAGCAAGCGCACACTCCTCCATCTCCTCTTAATAGCTGTCTGTACGTGGAAAAGTATTTCTTCGGTTAAAGTGAGCAAAAGCAAGTACACACAAGCTCATTCACGGGTATGGACGTACATGAATACGGTAAGCTAAACATCTACACACATGAGCCAGTAACCTGACAAAGAATGCATGGATGGAACAAACAAGGCAACAACAAGCCCAAGAAGGCAGTCAAGCAGACCATTGAATCTCACCATCACCGTCGTCATCCTTTTTACCTCTTGCTTTCTTTTTTCTCTCGCTCTTTCTCTCATGGAATGAATCGTTGAGTTCAACCAAACGTGTCTGGAGTATGTGCTATAACAACAGCTTCTCATCACCCAACAATGTACCTACCTGGCTACATAAAAGTACGACCGCCATACCACCACTTCCCCCACATTACCACCAACGTTAACAAAATCCTGGCTCTTTACGTATCCAAACACACCGTCTGCATTAAAATGTGTCCAGTTTTCAACTTCATTTTTCATAGTCTGACACTCGTGCTTATGATACTTTATGAAATGAAACTATATGAAACGGTTTAAATTAAAACTAACAAAGTGTTATTAATTACGATGGGCTATTTATGACAAAAGGTACATTCATTTAATTTGTGAAAAATTCATACAGTCGTCACATAAACTAAATCTAAGCCCTTTTGCAAACTTACCTGTTATTACTGGGGCATGCTATTCCACGAGAAGTTCTTACTTGTGTTCATTCAATGAATTTGTTTAAACTCAATCTATGGAAATATATATACTCTACTCAACTTAATTTAATCAACGACGAAAATGATGTTAACAGTGATCTTGATTCTTAAATCTTTACTAATGCTCAAATATACTTACTAATTCATACTCATGTAATACTTACAATATAATTCTATTTTATTAACAATGATTTTAAAATGATACTTATACCTTATTCATTCTTTGTCATCTCATGAAATGTTCCTTTTGAGGATATGAATTATGACAATAAACCAATTATTATTATTATTATTATTATTGAAGATGTTAATAATATTTTTTCTGATTATTTCTTGAAAAATTCCTTTGATTGAACCGCCACACAAGATGATGCATTTGCTTTTAGGAGATTTACAGCGCAAAAATAGCTACTTATTCGAATTACTTATTCTAATTCGAATTTTCTTTATGTGATAATATGTATGCACAGAGTTCAAGAGAAAAATAGCAGAGTTTTTACTCTCATTTTTCTGCCATTGCAGCTCCCTTAAAACTACATCTACTTTACTTCTCTCCTCTTCATCGATCTGTCTTTAGAATGAAGTTGCCCTTTTTCCTTTCTCCTGCACTTTCTCTCTCTCACCCAAACACACACGATGTCCAACGGTTCCGTTTTCACTCGCCTTGCCTTACTTCATTCAAGTGCCGAAGAAAATTGTACGTTTCCTTTGTAGTGGACATATGCTATCATTCAACCCGTCCAGCTTCCAACCAACTACGCACTTAGTCGCTGTGCGACACAGTACACGATAAGCCTCGGAGTCGTCTTAAGCGCTGATTCAATTTGTTACTATGTCCGTGGACTTACCGTTACACACTGGCTAGCATAAAAGATGCATCCGAGAATCTTCCAAATTTTATCTTACCTTTACGTCTGTATTTCCTTTTTGTAGCTGGTTGTTCTTTCAGTTTTCTGATAATATTCACTGTTAGACGGAATAAAAATGACTTATATTGACAGCCGTTTGTTTGTACAACTTTTTATGAAAATTGTTTTAGTTCTCAATAACTTGAGTGAAGTCAGAAGAGGACGTGAAGATGTGTAATCCATAATATATAGTTTTGTTTTTATGTAAATAGATACCACATTAAATTTTGGTTTTTGTTAAAAGGAATTGTTTGAAATGTTTTATTGTTTGCATTAAAAAAATGAAGACAGGACGGAACACAAGTTTAAAAAAAATATACCCTTTAAAGTCTTCGTGACCATAATTACGTAATATTAATGTAGATGTATTATATGATTTACGGGTTTTCAGCTTCATTCTCAGAAAGAGTTAAATAAAGCTACTGATATATTGAAATGAATAATCGTTCAAAACTGAAAGCTACTGAGGTTCGTGTTCTTATTGTATTTACCATATGTCAGCAGTGGCACCTGAACTCCAAACATCTCTATCCGCTCTTTCGATTCCTCAAAAAGGCTCTCTCAAGTTGGCACCATTTACTCCATGTATCTGGATAATCACACTTCATAACAGTATCACTTACGTGTGCCTACCAACATTACGACGAAACTGGTCTCTGACCGTCAAAAAGTAGAATCACATCGTAAGTGTGTGTAAACATTATGATCTAAAAGGTTTGAGCGTAAAGTAGAAACTAAACAAACTATTATACTTATTGAGCTCAAGTGCCGGTCCTTTCTACCGTATAACATAGCCGAAGAAAAACCCTCACCATTAGGATTTTAAAAATATAAATTTTTTTATTAACCTTATCCGGTACTACCATATTTATATATCAAGGAAATGATGAAGTCATTCGCTCTGAACTGATGGAATTTAAAATGTGCATGCTACTAAACAAGTAATTTATGCAGTCATAATATCATTATTTGCCGGTTTACTCTCATATGCTAAATCAAAAGTTGTGTTGGTTACAGAGGTTTTGTTAGTTTTTTACTGTGACAAAAAAACATCGGTTTCATTAGTCTTATGTGAAAACCCTTTACAACCAGTAATTGCTTCCACCATTCGAAGTGTAACCCCTTTTCTCCTTCCAAGTGTAACTTTCAAATTACTCACTCAATCATTACAGAAGTGTGGGTATAATGTACACATATTATGTGGCTTATAACAACTGTGCATGATTTTTGTATGGGAAGTTCAGAAAATAATCTGTTCGTATAGAGTATAGAAGAAAAGAAAAAACTCAAAGCAAATGTTTTTAAGGTTAAGAATACACTTTTTACACACCTACCCGATTTACGAGCCCTGCTAATGAGCTATGAAATACCCGTTTTATGATTCTGTCAAAAACACACATAATTTAGGATGAAAAGCGAGTTTTGTATCAAATGGGCTACCGTAATAAAAAGGATAAATTAACTCAAGGAAAAGGGATACAAAAAAGCGTTGTTTGCTTAGAGAATGAGTAACCCTTTACTACTCCTGTGCTTATGTTTATCTGACATTTTATTTCAGATTTTGTATAGAATTTTCAAGTGTGTTGATATACCACTCTATTGTGATACTGAAGTATAAACACGATCAATAGCAATAATTTTTTGTAGTTTATTTCGCAAATCTTTGAATAAGCTCAAGATAAATTTCATTCCCAAACATGTAGTGACAGCCCAAGTCTCACCTCAGAATTTAACTCATCCCAATCTGTTAATTATGAAAAATATTTATCCATTACCCGCGCAAGGCAATAATAAAAGATTTTAAATGGCAGTATTGGGAATCATTTTTGTAATAACAAATGGTAATTCATGATGTTATATGCACCACGTGTGCAATGTAAACAAACATACTGCTGGAACAAAAGTCTACAAAATTACTCAAAGTTATCATTTGCGGTACTCCTTTTTCATAAACCAGACAGTATTAGATAGAGTTGCTTCATGTGTACAGCGAAAAAGAGGCGTCAATTTTACGGTTGGAAAGTTGCTCATTCCAGTTCGCTTTCCCTCAAAGGCGTAAAATATTGATAATATAGAATGCTACGAGAACTTTTATACTACCACCTACGCGGTAGAGAAGGATAGCGTGGTAGTATTAGTAACGTATTCCACTGCTTTGCGTTATTTGTAGTTTCATCACTTCTAACTAACTAGACGGTTCAACCTAGCAATAATCCCCACTACAGCAGCTACTCGTCCATTCCGAGGTGTTTTGTATGCAATGTGTGGCGAATTTAATGGTCAGTCCGACAAGCATAACTTATTTTTCGTGCTTGGAATGCCTTGATTCCAAAAAAGGTTTGAAAAAAACTAACCTGAATTTAATTTGGGTGCAATACTTACATACATAAATATCCGAAAGAAAAAAACTTAAGAAACATCATAATTTAGAAGGGAAATGTAGTACTGACAAGAATCCAGGAAATAATCACGGAACAAATAATTCCAATTTGGGGCATGTAAATATAAATAAATACACTACAGTACTCATTTGTCGGATGTAGTAATGGAAAATTTAATCTAAAGCACCTTGTCCCATTTTGTATTGTCTCTAAGGCAGCTTCTTCCAAACTAGGTACGCAACTAGAAACGAATTGTACTTAGCAAGTGTACTGTTTTGCACCACAGGTCCAAGAATTTATCACTATGGAAAGTTAAAGTGAAAATACGAAAGTGCTGTGCTTAATTAAGATAAGATCATGCGTCGATTCTTTCGTATTTGTTCTTGATTGATATCACAGCTTTTTCTATTCATTTCGCCGTTTTTCTCCCCGAAAACGATCTGCTGCGTCAAATGCGGTGCTCCTCGTCGAGAATTGTAAAACAGGATGAACTCATCTTACCACTAGTTGTTGTTTGATATTGTGGCCAATGGTATCAACTCACCCTTGGTACTCCTGCTGAAACCCGTGGATCCCAGACCGAAATTATCGATGTTATGAAATGTTGGATGCATGCCATTGTGTTTGTATGTTATGTATGCCAAATGCATATTTGTAATATGAATTATGCAATAAATATAGACAATTTATTCCGCAAATCTTCACATTGAAAAAGTGAAACTTTATTTTCTTTTAAAGTTTTGATTGCCCATTCTGTCCATACAAATGGCTCGACCATGTGTTACGATCATGAGGGCGAGCTTCTTTGTATTTAGGTGTTTTTTTTTCGGGTAAGAATTACATTGGTTGGTTTTCATATGTAAATAATAATTATTTTACGCAATTTTGTAATCGGTATAATATTAATAGTCTACCTTATCGAGATTACCAAATACATTGTCATTTTCCAATGTAATCGAAACTTTAAACGTTATGCACATTTATCGTTTAGTGTTCTCATGTGCTTGATAGTAAATAGTATTGTTATTTAACTTTTAAGTTTTCCATTAACGTTTTTATAGATACAAATATAATACGAATACATTAGTTATAGGTAACTAGTTCAATGCATTTACATAATGCACACCGTCAACTGATACATGTCCACTTTTGGTTTAGCACTATTAGATTACTACGTATTTAAGTATTTTACAATTCACAGCAAAAAAAAAGTTAGAAACATAACTTTTAACCACGATTCCTACCAAAACTACATACGAACAGTAATAAACGGTATTCGTACAAGAGCGCTTCACAATTTACTTCTTGATATCATAAAAATAAATAATAATCACGATGTATTCAACCATTTCCGGTTGCTGCAAAATTCAGCATTCAAGTTCATCTTCGTATTAAAAAGATAACCTATCCTGCAGATTTTCTCCAGCTCAACATACCGTTTCTTCTCCAACATAGTTTTTTTGTTCTTTTGAGTTGTCTTCCTGAGAATTGTCAGGAGATAGATTGTTTAATACCTTTGACTTTACCCCACTGGAGTATTAACCATGAAAAATGAAGGGTTACCGAGTTCCAAAACGATTGAGTTTAGGCTTAAGATCGCAGTAACAGTACATATTGCATTCTTGTTCAAAAACAATATATATAATTTAAGTTTCTCATTCACGGGGGTGTGTTCTGTATGTCCTGAATTTTACGTATCTAGCCTCCGAAAAATAATATACCTTTGTGGAACATGAATTATTTAACCATCGTGTATAGTATAAATTATTACCTAAGTAGTTAGAGGAACAGGAACATAGGGCAGGTTAGTCCTTGACTTAGTATTTATTAATTAATGTAATTAATCTATGATCTAAACGAAAAGTAACGCTTTCTTAGATATATTTTATAAGGATGGTAGCCTAATGTTAGGACTATGATTTGATTTAAATGCAGCTAATACATTATCGTTACACTTGTCCATCATAGTCATTTGTAATATGCAACTGTTTTAATTGGTATTCCTATCGCTCAGATTACACTTTCACTATAAACCCTATTGCTTGACTTTTTGTCACTGTTATTGCCTATGCGTAAAGGTTTTATACTCGTATTTTTACTAAGCCATCATTAGCTTCGAATTACTCTGTAATATAACTTCTTTTCCTAACTAATATGCCTTAAAGTTAACTGACTTTTTCGTAGTGAAACACCACTGCATTTTAAACATTTCTTACAAATATACTGGTGATAAAAATTAGGAGGATTCTGTCTTATTGATTATATTCAATATCCTTAAAACTTCAAAGCTTATGAAAGTTTAGTTCTTAAGGTATGATCGCTACTTAGCAGTTTCTTTTAAATAAATAAAGCTCAATTATAATTTTGTAGAGTATTTTGTCACGCGTTATTTCCATAGAAAAAAGTCGAATATCAGTGGTGGCACATGTCTCTAAGATTACCCAACTTAACCAATCTTAACGATCCTGTAGCCAAAATGTGTTGTTTTATGCATCAATGTAGTCATCTATCTCGAGAAGAAACCGAAATCCTTGAATCATACAATGCCAAGTTAGTTTTATAAGAAACTGTAAAAGAATGCAAAGCTAATTTTACTTGTAACTTGTAAGAAACTTCATTCATGTTTTGTGACCAGTTATAGAACTTTGGAGAGAGAGCGTAGCTCAATGGAAATGGACTGACTGAGTAGAACAAGTCGGGTGATATTAATACGCTGGAGGGGAGCTCAGATAAATTTTGTCTTTCTTTCTTGCACAGTTGTAAGCTTAAAATATATTTAATCAGTTCCACCTAGTTCCATCTTTGTCATGAAACAACTGTAATTGATGAAATTTCTAATAACGACCCTATTGGCAAGTGGTGTATATTAAGAATATATTAATGACAACTACCTAGATGACACCAGGATGTAGGAATAAGGAAACAGAGAGAGTTACAAAATACTTTGATGGACTACAAACCGTGCGTCTTTTGAGTTTGTTTTGCATTGCAATTACTCGCATAGTTCATTTTGTCACCTTAATTTTGTTGGTATTCTAATATGCTGTAATTACAGTAAAACGTTGGTTTGATCCATGGATTCGGAGAATAATCTTCTCGTGATAAATGAAAAATGTAAATAATTATTGCATCTGCTACAAAAGTAAACCGAAAGGACAGTCTAATTAGCGACCAGAAACTAACCCATTACAACTGATATTGATTTTTTCCTCCAGATTATTGCTTCTCTGGTAAAATACCATGGAGGGAAATACATGTAGGTAATGCGATTTAACTTTCACTAGGAAAATTGGAACAGTGAAATGTAACCTTGTTTGTTTTATATCTATAAGACTGATGATAGGGTTCTGTGACTGCAACGAATCAAAGTCCCCCAGCGTGACACCCTAAGTTTTCGATAAGTTTCAACCGGACTGCATTTATTAAAGTGGTACGAATGCTTTCGAAGCATTGGGTTTCGGTATGAGTAAATTAATAGTAACAAAGATTAGTAAAGCGACATACCTTAACAAACTAATTGGGAAAGTAACAACTACTTATCCACAGATTCACTCTTGATCATTTCAGGCTTTAATATCAAGACCATTTACCATTTTTTCGATGGACTTGAGTTCTGAAGGATGTTGTGTAGTCACCTGAGGGACTCCCGGGGTTGGCTGTCCAGGCATACATGATGCGAGGAGCGTTGACATTCGATGGGGATGGGAAACAGGGGACAACACGTTCGTTGATTCTACTGTTGTTGTTGGTTCAACAGTAGGGCGCGGTGAGTGCTTTGGGCTTGTGTGACTTGAAGGTGTTACCGTTTCAAAGGCAGAAAGGCTGCCTCCTCCTAAAACACTTGTCGAAGTGGAACTTAACGACGACGTGGATGACGAGGAGGCAGTTGCAGGTGGGATTAGCGGGTATGGCAGAAACCGGTGTGCTTTCAATCGATCTGATAGCAAAGCTGAAAAACCAGGAGAAGAATACTGCGGTTATTTTTCGGAAAAAAACGTGAGCTTGTTAAGCTTGTAATACATGAATCGGTAAGTTAAGGTTTAGCACGCGCTCAGTTTAAATTCTATCTCTCACATCATTCATCATTCACTCTTCTTTTCGCTTTGAAAAAGTCGAAATAAGGATGCGTAGGTTGAAGGAGAAGTAGTAGCAGTAGTTGGAATAGTATATTTACCGGGTCCTATTGACGACGAAAGTGATACAGGAGGAGTTGCCAACGGGTAGGCTCCGTGGAATAATTGCTGTTGCAGTAGATGGTTGAACAGGAGTGATGGTGGAAGGGACGCTGCTGACGCGTGTGTAGCGCCAGGGCCGAAAAGGGACATAGGAAGGGTTGGTGGAGGCCCCAAAGGTGGAAGCCCTGGAGACCCTGAGTACAGATTAGGAGGATACAGATAGGGCAACATTGGCGGTTGTAACGGAGGACCAAGGGAAATGTTAGGACTAGGATGGTCTAGGTCACGGGCGGTTGGACGAAACGCACCTCCACTTTCCGAACCACTGTCACTTATATCTCTGTCGCTGTCATCTCTTCTCTGACTGTCCAAACCTCCGTAATCTGTGAATAAAGCGAAATAATAACAACACATTAATGAAATTCCGACCAAGTTTGTCTTGTCTCTCATATTTTCAACCATGAATTTGCAATGATACATATCTTGGCTCTTTATCAGTATGCTCATATGAAATACCCTCCACATATGCTATTTCCTTATCGGTTATATGCGATTGTATCGATAAGCCATCACCACACATAAAACACTCGTTTCCATATGCCGTATATCTTGGCTCTTTATGCTCATATGAAATACCCTCCACATATGCTATTTCCTTATCGGTTATATGCGATTGTATCGATAAGCCATCACCACACATAAAACACTCGTTTCCATATGCCGTCTACTGAATCCTAAACAATGTGTCACCACAGGCTAAACTTAAGGGCGTGTTCGAGAATTTAAATGCAACCTCATTTTCAAACAAAATTGACATTTCATGCGTGTCATTGTGTGGTATCCCACGGAACAAATTGCAACGTTTTACTTCACGTTTCCATACCCGTTGAATAGTTTAGAAAATAAGTTTATGTATCCCACGTACACAGTTATACAAGGAGACAGTCCACCTCGCTGCAATTTATCTATGGACGCATCACCCATTCGTACACACATGTATACTCTGTTTGTTGCAACAGTTTGGTTATGTGATAAATGTGATAAGTTGACTTTCTCTTTCTTTCATCATTCCATAGGTTCGCCGCACTAGCTCAGTCTTTATCTGGCATTGTCAGTGGAGGGACAAACGATGATAGTGACGTAAAGTCGTCTAATAATACACATCACGGCGTACATCAATGGTATCTTACATCTAAAGATATTAATACAGTACACTGACACAAACTAAGCCAATATAGATAGGCATTATTTTTTCATTGCTAGACAATTGGATTCCCATGTTCAACATCTTCATTTTCGATATTGATTCAGTGGTGGTTCTGGCGAAAAGGGATGTTAAATCCGCTTTAGGAAAAAATGTAAGATCCGACATGAATTATTCATGATATGATGATACCATGCGCTTCCTATCTCTTTTAAAACACAAGGATCTATCGAATGTGAATTTTTTTGCTCTCGCTTCTTCGTTCTTTTTCCAGCCTCATCGTTATCCTCTCTAATGCAAACAAATACAGGATTTCGAGTGGAGATCTAGAATGTTTGGCTTTGCGTAGAACCGAAGGAAACAACACATTGACGGAATCGCATACAAATACGAGCATAATGAATAGAGAAAGCCTTTCTTTCTCTCACTCTAAAAAAAACTCTGCATTATCATATTCTCTACTCTATCTCTCTGATATCCAAGATAAATCCAGTAACATGTCTGATTTTAGTTAAATGTTTTTGTCCCCTATCACCACTCGATTTTCGACATCTTTTTCAAACCACCTCTGCAATGTTTCCCTTCTAAATGAATTTTGGTTCCATTGTAATCTAGACAAGGTTCGTCTTCCCTTCCCCTTCGTTTTCTCAATACACAATCTCGCACGGTAACATCCGCAAGGCATACTTTTCGATCAGAAAAAAACGGTACAAACACAACATGCTTCACACAGACTGGATAATGCACTTAGAAAAAGTAAATTCTCAATTTACTTGCCCCCTCGCTCAGAGTTCAATGTTTCGCAGATGTGCTTCTGTTTGCTGTTGACAGTAGCCGGCACAACAGTACATACTAATCAACTCATTAATCCCTTATTAAAACTCAACCTCTTCAAATGGGATTAGTGTTAGTGATACTTGTAACCAAAAACAGAATCTTAAGTGGCACTGGTCCAAGTGGTAATGGTAATAGCTTTCATCATCCCCCTTTTTGTGCATGATATTCTTGCAATCAATCCAGTCATATTTCCGTGGTTTTTCCTAATGATCCAAGCGAGACAGTCGGCTCACCAACGTGTGAGCCAGCCTTCTTTTTAGCTCTATGAATTCTGACTGATTGACTTAGCTTCCTAGTCATGTATCCAAATATTGATCCTTTTGTGCATTGTTCACAAAAAGAAAATCATTTTCACTGTCTCATCTTTGAATGCATCCATAAACTCAGGAGCGAGGAGCGTGAAAATATAACGACAAGCCGTCGGATTGTTTGTTTTTCTTCAAAGAAAGAACCGTCTCCTATTTTAAAGCGTGTTTTCATTGTTACATAATATAAATGAGCTGAAGGGTATCAGTGTACTAGCACTTGGGACAGCTTTTCAACACCTTTACGATTTTGCGTCTCCAAGTAAATAAAGATCACTCCTTCAGTTCTGTCTGTGTATGTGCAATCAGAGCAAATAAAGTGTGTGTGTGTCGGCCTAACAGAATTAAAAAAAGAGGTCCATTTTTCCGTGGCATTTATCATCTACTTAACATAAAAATACATGCTGATATCGAAAGCGTCAACGCAACAGTCCGAGTTCCATTTTCCTTATCAGTATTTTTTTCTTCAAATTTATGTTTATTTCCCGATGAGACCAATTAAAGTGGTACGCGTCTAATGGGAATGCGAACTAAAATGCATCTAGTCAAGCCAGTATGAGTGCATGGATGAGAAAGTAAAATTAAAGAGAAAAGAAAATTGAAAATGTTAGCTTACCATGGTGACGAGGTAATGAGGGTGACACTGAATCAGGCCGGTGGTCATTTCCAACCACATCCACACGCTCATCATCGTCGACATTGTCATGGGTGAGGGAATCTGAGGGTCCGGATCCAAGGCTGTTGTTTAAAGAAGTGCCTGCATTGCCGGATCGCCCGTGATCATCGCCGTGCCGTTGAGCCAACAGTGCTTGTCTGCTGGAACAAAGGTCACCACTGCATAAGTAAGTAATTTGAATACATACATACAGGGTAGAAACACACATCATAAGAATACAATACAAATAGATATTCGCATATACGGTTACTGACAAAACAATATTTCCAGTTCTCAAACCAAAAGTCACAACAACTCATTTCTGTATGACACAACTGTTTTATATAGCATACTTCCAAAAGTTTTGAGTATGCTTGTTTTAAAATTTATAAAAACAATGATAAACCCAATAAACTCTGTTACTGTCAATCATGTCCTATATTGAACCCTAATTATAATTGCGTGGTCCTCTACTATGTAATACACAATTGTTCGCTAATGTTTTTGCAGGCATGTAATTTAAACATTTTCAAGCATAACATGCAACGGCCACCCAGATGTAAACGAATCTTGACGAGCTGATTACTCATTACTCAATTGCTCAATCAGTAAACAGTCTGGCCAAGCATTTCAGTTTCACATGTTTATAGCAGGTTTAAATATTCAACGTTTTAAATTAAAACGTAATGTCAGTCGCCAGCCGATTAAACCTCGAGGAAATAAACCCTTAACATGGTGGAATCTAAATGAAGATCTTCAACCTCATTTTTTTATTCTACCCTCAACTTACTCCACTTTTCACACTGTTATGCATTACATTTGGAAAACGATAATTTTATGGTTAAACGATAGGAAGTCGAAAAAAAATTACGAGCTCAAAACAAACATTAAGTTTGTAGAATACAGACATCTCTAACATATTATGTATAGGATACGTTAAATTACTCCAGCAAAATAAAACATAAAAGTAAATCCAAGTAACAAAAAGTACATTTTCACAGCTCACAAGATAGTGGATGCCCCGAACAATTTCAACTACTTAATACAACATTACTTTAGTGTGTGAGGTGGTCATTATATTTAAAACTGACGACGTTTTATGTCCATCCGCACATCTTCAATACCTAGATTGACTATGAGCCTAATGTCCTACTGACGCGTCCACTATTTTATGTTTACCAAAAATACACACTTGTGCACAAGTCATTTTAAACCAGTTATAAAAGCAAGTCAAAAAGACCTGCCAAGTATAAGTATAGCATATTTTAGATTTTTCGGTAGAAAATAAAACCATCGTTGTGCTCACTGTAACTCCAAACGGACTCCAGATAGCAATGAAACAAAAAAAGCGAGAAAGGCAGTAATATGTATATGTGCCATATGTACCGAAAATGACGGGATTGGGTGACTGTCACGGAAATCGGCTATTAAATTCTTCCCCAACACAAAAATGTTAGCATCAACAAAAACCGGAGTAGTTGCTCACACCTCATTGTGTGCACGTACATAAAACACTACTTTTTTTCATCAGGTAATAATAATAAACTCCATCGAGCTATTTTCCAGACCCTTCCTTATTACCATTATCAGCTATCATAATCATAATCAACAGCAGCGTGCAGCATTCGGTACATATATCTATCTACTCCCTTGTGTAAATAATGTTCGCAATAGATATTCAGAAATGTCGGTATTATATCTCTTTTGGATAGCAATACTCTTAGCTCCTTTTCTACCTACCGTGCAAGCCCACATTAGAAAAACAAACAAAACATAAATCCTTCCTAAATGTACGTGTGAAATGCTCGCTTATTCTTTGCAAACAGTAATAAAAATTGTGCCTGCCTACTCACACACGACGATCCATGCATTTCAAGGTTCGCAAGTTTCGGTTCTTTAAATAAAATATTTGAATGGAGCATGACTTGCTTGTTGTTTCATTTATTTCGAAAGATATCTATATTCATATAAACCAGAATTCAAATTCACGCAGCATATTAAACATAAACAAATCATAGTATAATTTTTGTTGCATTATACATCTAGTTTTAAATGAAATTGCCCTGTTACTTCAATTAGCCTGGTCTTTTTGGACTGAACAATTCTAAAACAATGAGTGTTACTTTGACCACGCCACCAACACATTTCTAGTGGCACCATAACCTTTTCTTGACTGGGGAGAGTAGGAAAACGCATTCAAGTGAAAATGATCACAATCGTAACGACGCGTTATTGCTTTACTACAAGTATTTTCAAGCTAGCCCAGCTCTGATCCGTCCACTGATGAAACCAGACGACCTGTCGGTACATAATCACTTACAAGAGAACTGACATTTGTCTGCCAATGTGTAGAATAAAAAACGACGTTTTTTGTCACTTACTATTTGTTTTTTT
>JAAXOA010000770.1:0-19871 GCA_036561885.1 Salina celebensis
ACTATTTACAATATTAGTCTGTTTACGTACCGGTATCTTTATATCAATTAATTCCTTTGTGTCCAGTGTTGGTTTCTCCCTCGCTGCGGCTTTCCTCCTCTTCCTAGTCCTTTGGCTCCGACGCTTGTGGAGTAGTTGACACTTGGTCTGGTGTAACTTCTTAAGTTGCTTCTTCCTAAAAAAGTAGGATTAGGTTCATGGCGTGTCTTCTTGGCTGGTGGTGGTTGGTCGCTGTCAGGGGATTTTTCCACTTCTGTATGAGTTTCTTCGTTGATTTCCATCTCCTCAAGGTCTTCTTCGGTCTCATTATCGGTTACAGTCATGATAGCTCCTCGTCTGACTTGATATGTACAGTTGTTTTTTGTATCCATAATCGACTTTTCTTTCCAGTTGACACAAACTTCACCCCCATTTTTCTCCAGCTCAGCTTTTTTGCTTCTAACGGCTTTCAGGTCCATACGTAGACGTAATGGTAAATCTTCGTTGAGGTACATCTTTTCAGGAAGCTTTTCTTTGGCGTAAAAAACTGAATTTCTGTCTGTGTGATTCATAAACCGGATTCTTATAGGTCTAGGCCAATCACGCTTGAATTGCATCTTGCGATATCTCACCACGGTATCAAGACTAACTGCGCACTGTAACTTTTCAATAATTAGTTTTTGAACTTGGGTTCTCAGGGAATTGTCGTCTTCGTTCTCCGCTTCTGGAAACCCAAGTATCTGCTTGGGTATTTGGGTTATCTGCCCATGCCAATGCGAGCCTCGTAGTAAACTCCAAAGCCACCATGTAGTGTGCGTTTCCAATGCTACCTGTTGTTGAAAAATGTATCTTGAATGGTTGTGGTACTTGTTTTAAAAATTTAATTATTTTTGTACTTGGGTCTTCAGGGAATTGTCGTCTTCGTTCTCCGCTTCTGGAAACCCAAGTAGTATTAGGTTTTGAAAATTGCAGTTTCGGTATAATAGTTCGTTTTCAGTCTCTAAAAACTCGATTCGAGCTTCTAACTCCTTGTTTTGTTCATGTAGCACTTCCAAATCGAACTTATTTTCATTTTCACGCGTAGCAAGTAGTGTAAAAATTTCAGTTTGTTTGTTGGATACAGCTTGTAACGTTTCACGCATCAGTCTAGTTTCCTCTTTATTTTCAGTGAATTGTTTCATGAGTAAGGAAACTAGCGAGTCCGAACTCATATTAGTGTTAATTGGCGATTCACTAATGGTAACTGTCGGTGGAACTTCAGTTACTGAGTTTTGGCTTTTGTCGTTTTGAGACATTTTGTATGTTGTATTGGTATGTAAATGCACAAAATGAGAATACTTAAAAGAAGTGTATATGAAAGCGAGAGAAGATAAAAATGGACAACCTTCTTCAAGCTCTACAAGAGAACGGAATGGATGGAATAATGTCAACAGCCATCAAATCTACAGAGTAGTAATTAGTCATGTTCGCCAAAGTGTAAAATGAGAACAAAATCCTATCAAGATGGAATCAATAGAGGATATTTGTAATAGACGCTTGTTCCAGAAAGAAATCTGGCGTCGATAAGATTATAAAAAAATGTATTGTCGTAAAGTCACAAAACAACCAGGCACGAGGGTAAAGGAACAGTTAACAAAATTAATATATAAATGGCACCACAAGAACCAGCCGGCTGCAAAGAAAAAATTCGACCCAAATCTCAAATGGGAAATCGTGGGCTTACAAAGTTAAGGATTGGAAACGCAGAGTCAGAGCGACAGAAATGAAAATTTACAGATGGTGTTAATTTCTCTGTACCAAAGTAGTCAAAACTCCGAGGTCACTCTGATTTGATCCTTATTCTTCTTCGTATTAGGGAAGCTGAAGTTGAGATTTTCGTGCTTGATAATATCTTTCTTTGAAGAGTAACCATAAAATTGTGTACCTATATTCTGCCGAATATGCGGTTAGGAAGCACAAAATGAGTCATTGTACACGTATCTGCCAAGTAAAAGAAGAAAACACCAAAATATGGTATCTGCTGAATTCTGTTTTTTTAAACGAGAATGTGAGCAAACACAATTTTCGTCGAATAATTGCTAGTAATTTGATCCTGGCCTTGGAGTCCAAAGAAAACACTACAAGCAACTTGCTCCATTTTTACTAATGCTTGTATGTGAATCGTCGGTAATTTGGCGATCAAGTCGGGTGCGTTTGTTTTGAGGTAAAAGAAACCTAATGAATGAGGGTTGAGGGACACTGGTACCAACTAAAGGTTAGTAAGAAAAAGTTCCAAGGATTTCGCCCGGAAATGAGATCACAATAGAAGATGAAATTAGTCATACCATATACAAGGCTCCAGAAAACATTGACTTAGCATCTGGACGCAACTCCAGCCGGTATGTGCTTTGTTTCATGCACATAACAAATGTCTACAAAAAGCCTATCCAAAACCGGACCCGATATGAAAAAAGCTCATGAAACCGTAGACATCTTTATTATTATTCATTAATCGATTTGTTTTTAGCTTGTGAACTCTTATCGTAATGAAAGAAATGATGTTGTGTTCTAGTCTGCTAACATTTAATCGCTCATATACTCGCTATAAATGTAGTTATTAATGGAACACGGATCTTATAAAGGATCCCCATGATATAATGTATTGCATCTTGTGCATACCGTTTACAAGAAAAGTTTATGCTGATAATGTGGAATATGACGTTATATGCAAGATATATCCAGTGATGGAAACATTCGTTAACGCTTGGGTATGTTAACCTTTTAAGTGACCCTCCATAAATGCCAATCCCACAAACACGGTTCAACTCGTCAACGGCTGTCTAGCAAATATACTGAATACTGTTCACACACAAAGTATCTTGTTTTGACGAATACACTTACCTTACTCCATGTCTACGCCTATTACATAAAAACCAAACAAACTGAATAGATGTATGTATATACAATTAAATTTCTCCTAATATCTAACATTCTCTTCAGTTTGAAAAACTCTGTAAGCAAGTTGCAATCCATACCAAGAACAGAGACAGGCTGACTGATTTAGTATTGGGTTGATTGAATCAGCGAGTGACCGGTCATTTCTTCGTCAAAGCTAACTTGGTCACTTGTGCCAACAGACCGTAAATACCTGATACGTTACCAGAGTATAGTACACCAATCGTTTCCACAAATTCATTTTACT
This sequence comes from Salina celebensis, assembly GCA_036561885.1. Lineage (NCBI taxonomy): Eukaryota > Metazoa > Arthropoda > Collembola > Entomobryomorpha > Paronellidae > Salina > Salina celebensis. The sequence continues at coordinate 3,161 of JAAXOA010000770.1, forward strand.
GTTCCCACTTATGCAAATTCTTGTTTATTACATACAGATGCTTACTTTTTTATGTTTGTGCAACTTTGTTTGATTTATATTGTTTCATTAAAGGTTGGAGTACAGGCGTATACAAAAACGGTTCCAGATACATGTCTGAATGTCTCAATTGCCGTATGAATTCTATGTTCTTATCGTTTAATAGTGGAAAATAAGAAAGTATTTTGATAAGTGATAAATACCATCCACACCGTTCCGTGGAATCCTCATGAAGGGGTGAAATGCTATCGTAAAGTTTCACGTTCGTCTTTAACCTTTCATAATGGCTCCATCAATGGTCGGCCTGATCTCTGCTGACATTAACGTCAACTTAGTTTCAAAAATTATGCTCCTCGTCAATTGTAGATTTTTTTTTGGTATTCCTGCTTGTCAAGAACTGATCAAGCAATGCGTACTACATGAAAAGCCATCTCGTCAAAATGCAATCGATAAACATCTTGTGACCGTATAATCCGTTCACTGGCCGCGATACTGACTTTTCATTCTAATCTTCTCAAGACATCGATGATGCTGTTCTTCCCTGATTTAGCCAGAATCATATTCATAGATAGACCAGCTTTTCGGATCATTATTTCAAAAATCGCAAAAAAATGCTGATGGGATAATGTTACAAAAGTTACCGCACTGGAGTGTATAAAAATATCAGTTTCCGAATAATTTTGACAGTTGTCACATCGTAAGCCAATACTTTTAAAACCATCATTTTTGCTACGTAAGTATTGCGGTATTTCTACATGTGCACTTGACAGTAAATCAAGATTCGCGTAAAAGAAGTGGCTAAAAGCGTGCCTTTTAGTGAGGTTTCATATAAAGTTACTAATCTCACAGTGACTACTACAATGTTCCATTTTTAACTAAGAGTCGCTTTATTTTACCTAAATGAACTTTTAAGCAGCGAGCTTGGCCATGATAAAGCTGCCGGAAAGCTGTACAACTATTACGTGTTAAGTACATGCATTAAAAAATGAAGCAGTCAAATTATGCTTAAGCTTCTTTTTATAATTTAACACTGGAATCAAAGATAATCTGCAGAGTTAGCACCCTTTGCACATTAAGACGACGGTGTTTACACACCAGGCATGAATCAAGTACAACTAGGAGAAAACTACCAAATATTGCGTGTAACAAGCAAACTAGGAGAGTATCACTACTAATATGGAATGAAACTTTTACCCAATCAGTTAAAAAAAATATGTATGTACAATGTGTGGATTCGCTTGGTTTTGTTAGTTACAAGTAATCACCATTCAGCAAGTTAAGCCTTTTGCTGACTGCTCTTTGGAAACTCGGCGAGTGTGTGTAGTTGACTCCAGGCTAAAAATCAATATCAAGTTTTCTTAACAAGTGTTGTAGAAATGTACGGCTCTCTTTCAAACGCCACATATTGTCATCTTGGTTGTCCGTAACAGAAGCTGCAACTGGACCAGTAGGAACAGATCCCTGTTTCATTTGCTGTACAGATTTAGCTAGGAAAGCAATTTTAACTTTGGTCGTCATCAGTTTAAGTCGACAGCTCCCAAGAGTAACAAAGCACTTTTTGGGTGACATTCTAGCCATAACTGTGTGCAATATCTGTGTGTTATCATTAATACTTTATACTTGTTTTTTTCTCCATGAAAATGCGTGATCATCAAAAGTTTAATGCATAATTCATTCATCCGTATAAATAAAAAAAGACTAATCTGGAGATCACCAGTTGCGAAAGTTGCACGCGAAAGAAAATTAATCCAAGAAGTGCAGATATTTCATTCAAGGATGAGTTTTACGAGGATCGATATTAGACATGTGCTCTAGTGTATAAACATAGACCGGAAAGTCATCCACGTGTTGTATTCTACATGCAAACATTTCTAAACTGTTCTATACTTTGTGTTTTCAAACTTCCATTTTGGATGAACTAGTTCATCGCTTTAAATTAGTTACGGTTAGTCCGAAACCAGTACGATGCTGCGGAACGGAGGAACAATCAGTCAAACTCTTCCGGTATGTCGTCAACTTGTGTGAATCTAGTGTAATATCAATTTCATTTTGGATTCCTTTTGATTTTCAGTTTTACAATCCCCCGGTTTCACCCTCATGCCAGGTGAATATGAGTGTGAACGGGGTTATGTCACCAATGCATCCAAATATTAGCTTCTCACAACATCCTTTCCTCCAACCGCACGTAATGCGTCAAATGACCCCAGAAAGATTCCATGCTTTTCGTCGCGAAGAATCAAGGATGAGGTGTCCGCCAGACTGGTTTTCATAATCAGTTACAGTTACCACCACCTCTTCCACTTCCTCCTCCACCCCCACCTCCATCAAAACATGAGCTACCCAGAATTCTCCCAAAAGATACGCAAATACGTGCATCAGGACCAGCAACTTGCTCATCTCGCATACCAAATGGCAAGATTAACAGGATGCATCCATATACCAGAATTCGCATGCCAGAACTATCTGTTGAAGAAGACATACCAAAAGAACACGTTGAGTCTTTACTCCGCGAAAAGAAAGCTGTTGTAATTCTCGAAAAGGGGAAACGCGTCCGCAGCGATGTTTGGATATACATGGGTCGTGTGAAGCTCCTCCAGTCCGGACTGATGTGCAGAGGAGTCGTTGGTTGCATTGGATGCAATATGGTGTACGCCTACGCAACAAAGTCTCAAGGTACGTCAACCCTACGGCATCACAAGTGCTTGCTAGCCTTCCAGGTCCACAAGGAGCGTCAGGAAGAGATTTTAGTTAAAAAAATCGAAGAGGCTCGTCGTAAAAGCGATCACAAGGAACTTCAACGTCTTCTCGAGCGATATGACGAACTCTTACACGCCGAGTTTCCGATGGACAATGGCCCAGTATTAAGAAGAGGCTCGTCGTAAAGGCGATCACAAGGAACTTCAACGTCTTCTCGAGCGATATGACGAACTCTTACACGCCGAGTTTCCTATGGACAATGGCCCAGTATTAGGACCAATGGAACAAATTTCTGTGAAACAAAACAGCCTTCAAATATTCCCTTTGCATAATCATCGACCAAGTAAGCAATCTTTTCCTTTCTCTCACTTTCATTCTGCATACATTTGTTGTGTAAGCACTTACATCTGAAGATGAAAAACCCGTATTAGAAGATGCAAAAATATTCATTCCATTTTCAATCATTACCTGACAGAGAACCTACATTTTGCCTGTTTAGTATGCAGAAAAACCTGTCTGTCTCGCATGAATTTTAGTCTAGTATGTATAGAATCAATAACAAAATATTCATTCCATTTTCAATCATTACCTGACAGAGAACCTACATTTTGCCTGTTTAGTATGCAGAAAAACCTGTCTGTCTCGCATGAATTTTAGTCTAGTATATATAGAATCAATAGTTAGTATGTTTTACTATGATGCTTGCAATAGCATGTAGCACACGAAGAAAAAATCATTTGGGAAGCTTCACGTTCAGCACAGTTGCCGAGCTAGATGCGACGTTTACTTTGACGGTCCTTACCGTTAGAGGAACATTTTGTACACATTTTAAACTATCAGATCACATTTTTAGCAACTAAGATTTTTTTTCGTCATTTTATGTTTCTATTAGTATTTCTTTTCCTATAAAGATTTTAGAACTATTCTGCTAGACTTCCACCAATTGACGGTTGCATTTGCATACGGTAATCACGACGTGACGATTTCGCCACAGTTCTGCTTGATTAGTGATTGCTGTTATTTTTGCATGTCACTTTGCTCACAGTCAAGAACGGGAAGATTATTGCGGAGTACAATATCCAAGCAAAATTCAAGCTGGAATCGACCTTTCATTGAACAACATGATCGATTCACAGTTTGGTCGATCTACTTTGTCTGCCAAACTGGTCGATTTTCCTTGCCTAGACAAAAGAAACAAAGCCTTCATGGTTTCTTGTTTCTTGTAAGTTTTAGACGCTACTTTTCTCATAGACAGGCACATTTGCGTTGATGAAACCCATACCGTTTCAGCTGCCTTTTACTAACCATGTTCATTACAGCTTGCAGAATAGTTCGTTAAGGCTACACAAGACAATTTTCCAACGGTTAGAAAATATTGATGTTATACATCTGAACTGTCATGGGAGAAGAAAAACTTGCGATTTCCTTGACACAGCTAAGATTTTAGCTTTAGTGCAACAATTTGTACAAGCAAAGCGGTTTAGATCGCTCTACGCGAAGTATAACAAAGTATTGGAGGTGATCACTTTACTTGCTCGGTTGTGTTGATGGTAGCAGATAGATGTCGCTTCGTTTCGCATATAATGAAAAGTCTAGCCTCTGTCAGTTTAGCATAATGGCAAATTTCCTCAGTGAACCAACCTTTTGATTTGGCGTTGGCGTAACTTTTTGTTCAACTTCTTTTTTGACGATCTTTTGGTCTGGTAAAAATCGGAATCGTATTTAAATGTTATAAAATCTTAACGGCAACACAATTATTTTCATTTAATGTGCAAGTTGCAACCGTTTAAGTTTATCATTTTAAAAATCAGAGATACGAGATTACCAGTAAAGTAACGCCTTTCCCTGACACTTTGATTTTTTTTCCTTTTATCGTGGCTGCCTAGTCTAAGTAAGACTCTAAAAAAATATGTTTTCACAAGTTGCTGCAAACAACATTTTATATTATAAAATTCCTAATAATAAGAATACAACAAAATCCCATTTCGTTCATATAAAAAGAGTAATTTAGATGGTGTGGTTGAATGAGGAGGGAATGGTGTTTGAAAATTAGACTCAAACGTGCGTAAATTTTTTGTTACATATTTTTGTAGAAATCGTTTGAGCGACTACGGCACGGCTGTAAACGCCATTTTTCGTTGATGCGCGGTTACTTTTCAACATCTACGGATCAAATAACAAAATAGGTAGGTGGTTACTGCAAAATTACATGGTAGACAAAAAATATATACAATATTTTTTAAAAATCTTAGTCGATCAAGTTGTAAAGTACGTGCAATCTGAATCTACCATGCTTTCTCACCATCTTCATTATCTTACGCAGATAACTTTAGCTTTCAAATACTGAAGGATGCGTATTTTCGCACTAATTTCGATTATTATATTCGCCAAAAAACCTACACCGCCACACATATTTGGCTTACATCAAACGCAATCTGTTTCAAACGCAATTTTCATGCATCAATTATAATAAATAGGCAATACTTCAATTCAGTGAGAGCAAAATTTCGGCCATTGCTGTATCAAGTGACTACGACGAAACAATGTTCATCAACACGTAAGCGGTAAATACGCAACAAATTTCAAAAAATGTAATAATTCATGTTTTATTTCTTTGTGCTATATAAAAACCCTTAAATTATCTTGAAACTCGTCAATGGGCAATAGTTATTATCATATTTTGTAACATTTAATTTTACAGGCATTAAAACAATTTATGGGTTCCAACTGTCTCCATATAAAATACATTTCCATTTTCATCCGCATTTCATACTGAAACTTAATACAAACATAATATTCATATACACATGATGATCGTTAATGATCTATCTGCTGACCATAATAATTTAGTTGCCAGCTTCTAGTACCGTTGTAGCGGAAGTTTTTTGCGACAAAATTCTGATAATCAGCCAAGCCACTAACTATCGCAAAACGTTTTCGCGAGTGGTGTTTGCCAGCAGAGTAAAACAATTTTTTTTGATCATAAAAGTTTCACTTTTTAAAACACAAACTTTTAATTTTCAAGGTGTACTCTATAGTGTTTCTTGAGCATGAAGGGAACTCATCTGACATGGGAATTTATCGGTGGGTAGAGATAGTAGTTTCAAATGCAAGTGACGGTTGGCGCGACATATATCAAGTATTATCTAAATAGGAGGGAATAAGGGTAGAGATGAATGTCCTACTCGAGAATTATTTTTTTCATGACGACCTAGTGCCGTTTTTAGTTATACAAAACTTGAAGTATTTGCAGGTACACTTGTTTTGCTGTTTCAAGACATACACATTATTTTTCAAGTCCTTCATAGTGTAACATTACAATCCCACATTATAAACTTATCATTATACATGATCAAAAGCAACCAAGTATTTTTTTCGAGGACGATGGCCACTACTGTTGAGCGCAACTAGAATGACAGTAGCGACAAAGATATCAAGATGTTATTACATGTAATTATTCAAAAAACCTTTCTACTACTTACTTTTATAGTTGGTTATGCTTTTTCTAGTGTGTCGTATGTTTTTTCCACTGTCAACTATTGTTTCTTAATGTTTCATGAGAACTGTTCTCATGAACTTATAGAGAGCCCTCAGTGCTCAATACCCATAGAAGAAGAACTACGGGGATTAAATATAAAAATCAGCATCATTTGCAATTATCTTGATTCTTCTCTCATTTCTAGTAAAGTACACCTCCGCGGATTTTTTTTCAATAATACACCAACCGTCCTTACTGATTCGTAAAACCCAATTACCCAAGTTTCTTGTTCCCTGAGTTGATTCATTTTTTTCATTTAAAAAACAAAAGTGCCTGAATGTAATAAACAATCATGATAGAACAAAAGAGAGGCGTGTAATATACTTGAAAATACCTTCCACGAAAAGTGGAGGGTAAATAGTAGATTGGCTTTTGAGGTGAACACTTTACTGCATTTTATATCCCTTGGCAAAAAATATATAATACTTGAACTGACACATGTGCAGTTTGCACTAAAGTACTCTTGTTTTAACGCGTGACAGTATAAAGAATGTCGTGCGGAATAGACGGGAACTGGATATTTATCATCTCAACACTTTTTTTTATCATGGCTTATTGTCTTTTTTTCTACTCTTTCAAAAAGTCAAAGCGAAACTAGGTTGATACTGAAAACATGACAAGTTTTTTTTTTTCGTTTATATTGCGGTAGCCTTAGGTTTTGGTTACCTTGCAAGGAATAGGATTTTTTAGGCAATTATGTGAAATGGTCCGCTACTTTTTGTTCTTATCTATACATATATATATTTTCAAAACCTCATAGTTCGCTTAGATTTAAATCATAAAAAAAAAGTTTTAAAGTCACAGTGTTAATATTATTTCGGACGAGTGTTATGTATAAAATGGGAAAAAACGTAATGGCTAGTTATGATAATAAAGGAACGCACTAGAGTTTTAACTCCAACGACCTGTAGCGGCATACTGTGGTGAACCAAATTTTATCTCTGACTGACAATGTGTATAGTTAACAATGAAGGAGCATTGTTGTAATAATATATGACGATGAACGGGTAACTTTCATTTTTTTTCAAGGCTTTTGCAATATCATTTTTATCAGCGAAATGTTGCAAAGGAAAGGATGCGTGTTACAGTCGTTTCTAGGTCGGATGCGAGCTCGTCGCTATGAAACATGATGCAGCAAAAAAAATATTGTTAGGTTTGGGTTCATCACGAAGCTAATCAGTAGGGTACAATGCAATAACGAGTCTACTGATACTACCCGATGAGAAACCCTGCTTGCAGAACAATATAATGTCATAAAAGGTAGTATTTAAAAAAATATAATCTCAAATTAAGTCTAAACTTTGATTAGTGTCAACAAATGGAAAAATTAAAGATATTAGAATAAAACGTTGAAACCCTGTCTTCAAGCTGAGGACATTAACATTTAAAAGAGGAAGCTAACACTTAACAGTTAATGAAGAATATTGCCATAAATGCAGATAATTGTTCAATTACTGACCGTCCTACCCGCGGATTGCTATTCTTAAAAGGAAATCCGATTCAGGGGGGAATTTTTTGTAGGGATGCATGCAGTCAAGTTTGAAACACCCCTTGTGACAGGCTTTAGATTAAAGGCACACTTTACCTTAAATCAGTTCTCACATGAAAAAGGGAGAGGAGCCCCAGACTTCCCTGTCGGAAGAGGATATTAAGATCATTAATTCCGACAGCGGGTAGTATTTATTCATAATGGGGCTGAATTAATTTCATTTTTGAATCAAAGTTAGCGTCGATCGGCAATTAATATAATTAAGAAGATGCGAGTAAAATGAGAATATCTTGAATTCAGTAGTTAATGACCAATGAGTCATTGGGTTGAGGGATAATGACTATATAGCGATTTGAGCTTTTGAGAGCGGTCATTGTCTCTGTGACGTTTTCAATGGGCTTTAATTGAGTGAGTGTATTGATGAAATAATGTGAAATACAATTATAAAACCCTTGACATTGGTTTTAAGCAGTTGACGAGGTTAGTGTTGAGAGATAGCAAAGATAAGGCTGGTTTAGCGTATAGCTTTCTCTCTTGGGAAGTATTTACTGATTGATGAGGATATCAGGGTAAACACCGATAACGCAGAGACAACAAAACAAAAAGTGATGCTGATAAGGAGCAAAGGATGGACCGTGCAATGGGTACAAGTATGTATAATCAGAGTCATAAAGAGTACAATGAACTGAACGGTTGATAGGAAATCCATGCTGGGTAGACACTTGTTTGCAAGCTTCTTAAAATGTTCCCGTCAGAATATCAGGCCCGAAAGTTGGGTTCATATCTGGGTGGACTTAAAGTGCTCCATTAGACAAACTATTTCTTGAATTATTACTTGGAAATGAAAACTGAAAAGCTGAAAACCTCACTGGTTCAATGCTACGCCAATTGACAGAATTGAACCATTTTAGATTTTTTTCCAATATTTATCGTAGATAGATTAGTTTTATTATGACCAAAATGATGGATTATAAGAATTCGAAGGACCATGTGAAGCGAAGTACTTTTACGGGGATAGTTCACGATGTACGGGTCTGGTAGGTTTTGGCAAACGCTTCTTTAGATTATTTCTATTTATTGGAAACGTCTTATCGCTGCACTGTCCCCGAAGGAGGAGATATTGAAGATAGGAATTTGTTAGTTGAGTGGTCTGGCAGATTTGGAAATAGTTGTGCATAATAAAATTGAGGAATGTTGACAAGTAAAGATGGGCAATTTGGTTCAAATGGGCGATTCAAATCTAATGAAATGCGTCCTATTCCGGCTGAAGTGAACCTTTCGAATTGCTTCTAACTGAATTTCTTGTTGGAGACATGAAGTTGATGGTGATGGTGACTGCGAAGGTCCTCACTAGTATGTTTCAGTCAGGAAATGATTTATTGGTAGCAATAGGCCCAGTGTCCTTTTCAAGACTTTTTTACTGTATGATGCCATGCTAAAATGTATATCTAATAGCTACAGTAGAGCTAAAACTAATTGACGTTAAAAGCGGAGAATATTTCGAATGAAGTAAAATATGCATTTGTCCTTATTGCATTAGTGCATTCCGTACGTACTCTGCTTTCCTTAAAGGCATCAAATTCCGTATTTACGACTCTCATCCACATAATATCTGTGATTGTTCAAAGGCAGTGGGTACTCGCAGGCTGATCATCAGCGCTGTAAAACGTAAAATTTACCTATATACTGCATGTAACACTGTTCGTATTGTTAAATCCATTGAAAATCGCTACTGTGTCGTCAACAATTCCAAGCGTACCAGTGAGAACTGTTTCAGAGTAAACAAAACAATTAAAGGGCACTGCCCTTTGGTAACGAGCAACTAACCTTGTCGTTGTGGCCATCAGTTCTCAGCGCACAAGCTTTGAGTAGTATTTTGTTAATAGTTAAAATGTATACTTCTCTCTGTGAACCATTAATGGTATTTTATAGGTTTGTGTGTTTTCGTGCATTCTACCGATTGGAACATTCCAAACGAAACTAATATTATATTTTGCATGGTTTTGCACATTTTAGGGAGAATGTTGAATGTACTCACAAAACCTGGGTAAATATTTTTAATGCAAGGTTAGCATTTTATGCAAGCATTGCAGTGGGAATTAGTTCCAAACAGATACCTAAGATTTTGCAACTTACCATTACAACACTTTTAGACTTTAAACATTGAGAAAGTGAGAGCTATGCAGTATGAAACCTTCCAATTCTTTTTAAGTGAACCTGTAAAGCATGTAGACATAGACGCTCAGTTAGGCATGTGCTTCGTTACCCACTTTTTTTAGTCACCGCTGCAATAACATTCACTGCTGTATGCTACAATTCTTTCAAAAGAATAAATTGCGTTTCAAACTCATTTTGCTCTTGTAAACTTTCAATTGTTTTTTTATCGTAAGACATTACAAACTTTCAATGCCTAAGCATTGTTTCATTTTACATGAAAGTCATTTTCAGTCATCGTTCCGGATCCGGTGAGAAAAATTACGAACATTGAAACAAAAAAAATTGATTAATGTGAAGCATCCTATCTGCTGTTGAAATTTCCCTGTGTAAGACAATAATTAGTTGAGTATAAGCAATAAAGATGTTTTCTAGGGTGCATTGTATCAAGATTAGGCGAGCCGCTTTCTCCTCCCACTATCTTCCCATGTCGTTTTTATCTGTAACAAGTCTATGACACCACATAAGATTAAACAGATCAGTTTAAGCAAATCCTTTCTGCTGCGTTTACTTGCAAATGCTTACGAGGAAAAGAAAATCCAAGTAAAAAATGTGTAATGTACATATAGGCGGGGATCCGTTTTGTTTATATTCATTTTCTGAAATAATAAACACTCATATCGTGTTCATGATTATTATACTCATCTAATACTAGTGTTTATTCACCGGCTTTATTCAATTACTGGTAACTACAATGTGTCGGTAGATTAGCGTTAATACATGTATCAGTATATCACATAATATTCATTTTGGATTTCAAACTGATCGAAGCAGCCAAGCTTTTGCAACAGTTGCACTTGCAAATGTCGAACAAAAAAATGTTGGTTTTGCTCCCTGGTAGAGAGAGTTAGAGTATGAGGAGCAGGATGCAAATATTTTAGCGTTACAATGACTACCGTTTTCTTGCATTTGCAAGTGCAGGTTACACATAATAATGGGAGCCGATGGTAATGGGCTGGCTTGGATTGCATTATAACACGATCGCGAATTTCGCTTGTGTAAGCATAAAAATTACCGTGCATAACGATAGGATAACACCGATTATTTCGATAAAATATGTTGGGGAGGTATTCTGCTGGTTCATCGAGTCAAAGAAGGATTCTTCTCGCTCTGTAAACCTTACTTGTTCCGAAGCATGGTTTACTTATTGCCTTACGACTTTTATTAACTTGTTTGCAGTACACAAGGCCCTGTAGAGAGGCGAAGGAAGGGTTTAAGGTTTTCAAGGTTTGCACAGAACCAAACGCAAATACATGGCAAGAACAATTTTGCTTATGAATATATCAATTAAACACTGCTTAAAACGGACACAATTGCAGGGATATTGATAAAATTTAAGGAATTTAAAATCTTAACGGATTCACGTAAATGTTTACACAAAGACAACAATAAATTTAGAAGTGTATGTGGCAAAAATATGCGTGGGATTTTGATGAATTTTCGATCTTTCACAGAAAACCAATTAGCAGGTGCATTCGTGAAGAAAGAAACTATTTTTCATGAAGGAAAGATGAAAGAAACAAAAGAGAAACTTGTTTTGCAGCGTGTATATTTTTACTGCCACATTAGTAAACAAAACTTGCTTTTCTCGTTGTTGTGTCAGGATTGTGACACTTGGAACCTTGTTCTTCACTTCAGAAAACTGAACTGCTAATGTACTTTTACTTCAATGGAAAAAGTATATATATATGTATTATTAATATTAATATATTATATTCATCAAATCTGTTTCATACAAGAAGACGCCTTTGTCAAATCAATGGAATACGGCATTTTAGTATATTTAAAATGAAATATGATGACAAAAATTCCATTAATTAATTAATCAGTTTCCATTAATTCACGTATGCATGTTGAAAATATATCGACCCAAACATATTCAAATGCAAAACAAAGAAATAGTCGACCAAATGCTTTTTGCCAGTTCCTTTACTGCTCTTGGTTATTGTTCTATATCAAATATACATCTATTATACGTTCAGAATTCGTCTTTTGAACATTCCGACGATTCAATAGTTAGTATACAGGAAAATTCTACGATTAATAATATTTGCCAGTTTTCTTAATTTCCTCAACCCACAGCACCATTCACATTCTCCATAGAGCCCATCAAAAATATGATAAGTCATTCGGACCGAGAAAGGCTCCATTGCGTCGTCGATTGTATAGAAAGATTTCCATAATTAATCCATGTCAGTACAAAAGACCGTGGCAGGTTTGTACATTCATATAAAATTCAGTCGTACACTATGCTCGAAAAAATGCTTTTATTGCTTGCACATACATTTTGATCGTCGTCATCAAGAAGACCAAACGGGTAGGTGTCGTCACGGGTTGCTGAAGGCAAGGGTGGAAACCACAATTTTCCTCACCGATAAAAACTTGATTCTATGTATGACTTGAGCGTCTACTCGTGTAGAAAAAAGTCTACAGACACGTTTAATGTTATGCTTAAAGTATTACGATTTTGGGCACTAACGTTCTGCCTTTTTCCGCTTCTGTATTCATACATCATTCCTTCATATCGTACATTTTATAGAACAAATTTTCAAAGACATTTTCATCTTGTAATCCTCTCTTTTTTACGATTTTGGCTTCGAAAAATTGGTCAAGTGTTTCATGCACTTCTCCCCCTTCCTTATTCAAGTGTTTTCCATTGAAAAAAACATTTTGTGAAGCCGATTCGGTTAGATATATTTTTACGATATATAGCTGACAACCACCTCTTTCAAAGCGTACAAACATTTAATCTAAAAAATCTGTTTTCCATTCTGAGCTGCACTAGTCGTCGTGTTTGTTCTGTGAGTTTGACAAAAGTAAAAATGATTGGTATGTATTTTCTCAGCAGTCGCATTATCCGTGAAATCGAAATTGCACTTGGATGGAAGTGAGATCAGGAGGAAATAGAAAATTGTATTTGTTCCAAATACTACACAAATTTTGACGTTGTACAGAGATAATAATAGAGTAAAAAAATGTACAGGCTGGTGCGCCGCGGGTAACAACTAGAAAACTGTTTTATACCTAGGTGTACGATAGGAAGCGTTGGCACACAAACCGATGTATTGAAACATGGAACGGGGACGTAGGAGGATGTTAGGGGAAGCAGGTTGTTTATTTTTGGGGCTTTCAGGTTGTCTATCGTGCTTTACTTTTGGGCTCCCCAGTACACACAGGTTGTTATTCCCACCTGTTGCACCGCTATGTGCGCTGTTAGACTAAAACCATTTTTAAAGCTAATATCCTGTGAGCGAAAAAAAAATCCCCCGAACGTAATCTGCACACAATGGAATGTAGATCCAGGTTAAATGGTAACAATAAAAAAACCTAATGGATTCGTTGGGAATGAAGAGTAAACTGAGCTGTGTACACAACATTTTTGGGCGAATGTACGTGACAAAAACATAACTTTCGATAGGAGCCTGGGTATTAAAGAGAAAACTCTGATTTGGTTCAACCGAACGCATATTTCAAACGGTATTTTCATATAAAAATATGTGTACGCGAAGAGAAACTATATTCAAAACAAAGGCGTATGCAATATTCAGACATTTAAAGAATGGAAACACTGACTATCTAAAGTATCTAACCAGGAAAAGGCAAACAGAAAAAAATATGAATCTTGTATGCAACAAGCATAGCTTTCAATGCAACAATCGTTCCAAAGAGCAGCTCGGTTTTTGTCTGGCATATTTTTACCCACTGCTCTTGGTGAATTGGATTGAAAAAAGTAAAACGTGTATCACCGAACTCCCCTGAATATTGTAGAATAGGTGGATCTACCTGTTGATGTAGTTGAATTGGTATGACGTTACGGTATGGTTTCAGCCGTAAGAGCATTACGTGCATATCTGACAGTGAAAATTCCTCCCTATCTCTCCAACTACGCTCCCGTCAGCAACCGAAAAAAATAACTTGATGGTACTGGCTCCAAGCTGGATAATGAATATTTCAAAAGTATCCAGGTTACAATACGTAGGACGATTATTGCGGGGAATGTTTGTTCAATTGCGTTGGGATGTGAGAAAAAAACCCGTCGGTGATTGCATTTCAAATATGGGCATAGACCACTCGGTTAACTTGTAATAATGATAAATCCAAGAATAATAATCATGACTAAGGGATTTTTGCCATAGGAACCGGGTCATACTTCCATACCGAAATGTAAATCTGAACAGAACGAGTGTCTGCAATCAATACAGCTTTAATTGGACCATTTCGATTTTTATTCATTTAAATACATCACCAAAGCCTGTTTTAACTGAAAGCTTGTTTTTGCCGGTTTGATTGAATACATTTGCCGAGATTTGCTCCCCTATTTTCATTCTGATAATGACGGTGGCGTTGACTGTTAGTTAATATTTAACAGTAGCAGAGGAAAGTGTATCAAGAATGGTAAAAATGCTAAGAGTTGATGAGCTTTGCTACTTGTCATGCCACTTGAGTATGATGAGAGTCGGTTGGCTGGTTGATGTGCCCCTTTTTCAACTCGGATGCACAATAGTTTCATTTTTTTCCCCTTCCTGCGAGCACTAGCTGTGCAATATGCGATATCGCGTATCTAGACTGCAAACGCTAACTCAAAATATAAAAGGCAATGCATGCTACCCTGTAATACCGTATCAAAATGATCTACTATCAACCTGTTGCCCAGCCCTTTTATCTCTCACACAATTCATTTCGACAAAAAATATGTATTCAAGCCCTAATTTTCCCTGGGATCTGGCATCTGGGGAAAAAACAACATTATGCGAGTCAAGCGATAAAAATCGCTGGTTTTCAGTAATTGACATTTTTGGTTGATAAGAACCACTTTAATTGGCGATTCAATAAGAATAATTTTCATTTTAATGATACATCCGTTTCGGGAGTTTTTTTTATGATTATCATCGGGGCTCAGCAGAAGTATCCTGCCAGGAAGTATATTCCATTTTGGTAGGGTGAGAGAAATGCTAGGGTGTGGTCGGATCTGATGGAAAACACTCTTCCATTTAAGTCGTTTCCCAGGAAAGAACAGTCATACGACAAGCTTAACTGGCTAAATTATGCGTGATTAAAAATACTCTCACCAGATTCGGTTGTCGCATCGGTGATTAAATGTGGGATCTAAAAGTTTGTTCTTTGTTTGTTGCTTAAATCCAGTAAATTCTTTGTTAGAGCTGTTAACTTTCTTTTAAATCCTAGGTTATAAGGGATATCCGGTCCCGGGTGTTATTTCTTTTGTCTTTTTCTATTGTGCTTGCTTTACAATAGTATATAATTTTTGCAATTTTTATTTCCACATTAATACATTGCATAGAAATCTTATTGTAGTGCAAGTGTTATCTTTTTAAAATGATTGTTGTCACAATTCACAATACAGTGACAAGATAGCACACCCACACACCAAAAACATCTTCATACGCGCATCTTGATCATCCCATTGTCCCGGAAACGCCCCTTTTTCTTGGATTACGCAAGGCAATATTTTGACAAAGATGGCTGTTCTACCAGGCACTCCATGTGTTTTTGTTGTAAAAATT
Source organism: Salina celebensis (assembly GCA_036561885.1). Classification (NCBI taxonomy): domain Eukaryota; kingdom Metazoa; phylum Arthropoda; class Collembola; order Entomobryomorpha; family Paronellidae; genus Salina; species Salina celebensis. The sequence continues at coordinate 18,639 of JAAXOA010000770.1, forward strand.
GCGGATTGTATTACACCAAGAATAGTGGCAGTTGTAGCGGATCGTTTTTCCCGTGTAACAAAAAAGAAAATATCGGTGTACATAATATTATGAGGGTGTCATGTTGGTGGATCTTGCCGAGGCAACAAATGCGTTGGTGTTCAATCTGGTTCTAGAATTCTATCATAGTGGTGGAATACATGCGCTGACACTTGGTACTCGGTGTTGACTTTTGTCCTCTCATTGCTTTTCGGTTGTTGTAACTTTTTTAATTTGTGACGATTTGGTAGCAAGTTCAAAGTTCCAATTTGTGTATAATTTTTTTTTGTCTGTGTTTTGTTCCTATTTTTGGTATATGTACTATATTTTTAGAATCCTACAACTACAAGTATCTCCACTACTACTTACCCAATGTCGTATGCAATCAGTTCCGTTTTAAAGCATCAGCCGAATGTATATAGTCTGCTGCCCCATTTTAATGCTTGCTTTCATCTCTTAATTTTTTTATCACGTTTTTTTCCTAATGCTATGAACGTTTTCATTCAAATCGGTGCTGTTTGAAAAAAGTGCCTAGTCCTGTTGTTGCAAACCAATTATGCAGGGAATGCATATACAGATATAGTTATCACGTCGTGGCACTAAAAAATTTGACGTAGGAAAAAACAACTCCCGTCACGGTGAATAACAACATGCAGATACGGGTTTTGGAAGAAACAAAATATCTTTTTGGGTTTTGGGAGAGTATGCATACTTGTGGTAAGAAACAAACTGATGATGATGATGAATGCCTCCGGGAAAGAAGGCTTTTCTTGGTGCATTGGATTCCTTTTTGGTATTATTCGACAAATACTTCCTCAGGCTTTCAACTTTCCAAAAAAATACTTGAGCATGACTGCATGTAAAATTCCTGTTTGCTTCACAGGTTGTTTTTTCTACAAAAGGCAAAGAGGACTTTGTTGTTTTTTCCATGAGCTTTATCTAAGAGCTAATAAATACTTTTACAGATAAACTTCGAAGAGGAAAAATATTGGCTCCAAATAAGAAGAACAACTCAGGATAAGTTCGTTCGGCTGGGGTTTGAAAAGTAACTCGTTACGTGTTCTGGGTCCTTCACTGGAAGATAGTTCAAACCTTCCTCTTTCAGAATCAGTCATGACCCAAACACGTAACGAGTTACTTCCGGAGATATCAACTTCCAAAGTTGACATGTCAGTACCTGCATTTTGCACTCTAGCAACCAATATGTAGTAGTGT